>CABHPR010085928.1:5385-32132 GCA_902168415.1 Peromyscus melanophrys | reverse complement strand
TGATATTATTGCTATCTTTTTCATGTTCATATTCTCTTCCTTTTGTAGTTGACTAATTTTACTTCTTACTCTTAAGTATCCATTGACCTTAGTGTTTTTTCACCTTACCAGTTCCCTTCAGATCATGAAAACAATTCATTCCAATGTCATTTTTAGGCATGCCTACATTCTTTCATTTTTTGTTTTCAAGATAAAAAAAATTATTCATCTTTATTGAGTCATGAATTAGTTTTTTAAATTTTGGACTGATATGTTAAAATTTAAACTGATGTACATTAGTAAGGTAATGTGTAGTGTTTTAATACCTATACATACTGTTTCTCATGTTTAAATCTATAAACATCTGTCTCCACAAACACTTATTTCCATATGGTGAAACTATAATTTTTTTCTTGTTTTCTGAAGTTTACTGTCCTAGTTATATATATTCACTGTCCTACTTTTTATTTCTATTACTGTGATAAAATGCCCTGACCCAAGAAGCAGCTTATGGAAGGAGGGTTTATTTTAGCTCATGGATCCAGTTTGTGTCCCTCATCGCCATTAGGAAGTCAAAGCCACTAGTCGTCTCCACTGCAGAGCAGAGAATGATGCATGGGCGCTGACAGTCAGTTTCCCTTCTTCACTCGTGCAGTTCTCTGTGCAGGGAAGAGTGTCTCCCACAGTGGGAGGTTCTTCTCACGTCAGTTCAGTAATCAAGAAAATTCTACTGAGACATAGCCGCAGGCAAGCGCACTGTAGAAGAGACATTATTGAGACTCCCATATTCTGCTGTGTCCACTTGACAATTAGAGATAACCACCATTGCCAGTTCTGTGCACAATAACGTCAAAGGACTTTCTCCGTTCCTCCCTCTCCATCCACAAAATGACTAGGTTGAACCATTTGGGTTTTTCTGTACTTTTAAAGAAATTGTGTGTTGGGGGAAAATAGAGATTTATTTATTATTCACATTTGCTGCATGACTTTCCATGAGAGGGGTGTGAAGAAACTTTACACCGAGAAAAGCTAGTGCTCACAGACCTAATGAATTTTCCACTTGCCCAAGTCTAGCTTCCTGAAACAAAGTGTTTATCGGAGTTACTTACAGGAGGATGGGTTAGTCACTGATAGTCCTACTACCATTAAGCCCCATGGGTAACTTCTGGGTAGGTACACCACTGAAGATTATCAGCCCAGTTAATTGACACTGCTTATATAATCGTAGTAAGGGGAAGACACCTCATAAGTCTCCTGAAGGCCTTGTGAGTTTCATGACAGACACTGTCCCTCCCTGGGGCACCTGGAGCAAGGCTATATAACCTCTTCAAACCCACGTGCAGTGACATGCTTCTTCTAGGAAGTTTCTGTCTGCTACGTGTTCCATATCTTCCCCACACAGTGCCATTAATTAGGGACAAGCTATTCAAATACATGGGCCCATGGAGTAAATTCCTCCTCCAAGTACAACATTTGGCTCCTGGATCTATATGCTGTGTGGTATATCATAATACAAAATGCATTTAGTCCAACTTCAGAAATCCCCATAATCTTTAACAGTCTGAACACTGTTCAAAAGTCCAGAATCTAGCTCCCTTTAAAATTTAAGGTAATGTCTTAAATGTGATGCCCCATGCTTCTAATATACACTAACAAGAATATATGTACCCTTTTAAAGAGGAATATATATAGTTAATATATATTTATATATACACTTTAAAAGGTGAGTTTGTTTGTTTTTGTGTTTGTTTGTATGTGTGTGTGTGTGTGTGTGTGTGTTTATTGGTTTTTCAAGATGAGGTTTCTCTATATAACAGCCTTAGCTGTCCTGGAACTCGCTTTGTGTATCAGGCTGGCCTCAAACTCACAGAGATCCACCTCCCTCAGTCTCCTGAGTGCTAGGATTAGAGGTGTGTGCCACCATATCCAGCAAAAAGAAATACATATTTAAAAGGAATGGGAGCGTAAGGTGGTATCTCAGGGTTGTTTTGATTTGCATTTCCGTAATGATTAGGGATGTTGAGCAATTCCTTAAATGTCTTTCAGCCATTTGAGCTTCCTCTGTTGAGAATTCTCTCTTTAGTTCTATCGCCCATTTCTTAATTGGACTGTTGGGCATTTTGATGTCTAGCTTCTTGGGTTCTTTATATATTCTGGATATCAGTCCTCTGTCAGATGTGGGGTTGGTGAAGATCTTTTCCCATTCTGTAGGCTGTTGCTTTGCCTTGTTGACCTTATCCTTTGCTCTACAAAAGCTTTTCAGTTTCAAGAGGTCCCACTGATTGATTGTTTCTCTCAGTGTCTGAGCTACTGGTGTTATACCTAGGAAGCAATCTCCTATGCCAATGCGTTCAAGACTACTTCCTACTTTCTCTTCTAGCAGGTTCAGAGTAGCTGGATTTATGTTGAGGTCTTTGATCCTACCCTGGTGATAGGATGGCCAAACACCCTAATTGTCGTGCTAGAAACCCCATCCAGTGACTGAGGGAACTGGATGCAGATATCCACGGTCAGGCCCTGGGTGGAGCTCCGGGAGTCCAATTGGCGAGAAGGAGTAGGGTTTATGTGAGCAAGAGTTGTTGGGACCAGGGATGGATGGAATACAGGGACGAGTGGCCAAACGAATGGAAACACATGAACTGTGAACCAATGGCTGAGGGGCCCCCAACTGGATCAGGCCCTCTGAATGGGTGAGACAGTTGATTGGCTTGATCTGTTTGGGAGGCATCCAGGCAGTTGGACCGGGTCCTGTGCTCAGTGCATTAATTGGCAGTCTGAAACCTGGGGCTTAGCAGAGACGCTTGGCTCAGCCTGGGAGGAGGGGACTAGACCTGCCTGGACTGAGTCCACAAGGTTGATCTCAATCCTCGGGGGAGTCTTTGCCCTGGAGGAGATGGAAATGGGGGGTGGGCTGGGGGGAGGGGGGAGGGACGGGAGGGGGGAGAATGGGGGAATCTATGGCTGATATGTAAAGTTGAATTATATTGTAAAATAAAATAAATTCAAAAAAATTAAAATTTTATATTGCAATTAAAAAAAAAAAAGGAATGGGAGCATAAAGACTGGACCAAAACCCAATAAGCAAAACTTCAAGTTCTCAAGCTTCATGTCTGGTGTCTGAAGCCGCAGTTTCAAAGGGCCTAAATGGCTCTGTCCTTCAGCTTTGCTGCCTGTGACGTACATGTCTTTCTTGGACTGGTTCCACTCCATGTACGCAGCTCTTCTTGGCAGACAGCTTGAGGCCCTGGCATCTCCAACATCTCTGAGTCTCCACTGTCACCCAGGATTCTCCTTTACACCATCATCCATTGACCTCAGCATTGATGCAGGGATTCCGAGCTGATCACACATGGCCTGGTCAGCAGCACTCTGAAACCACACAGAAGAATCCACGATCCCTCAATGTTCCTCTCTGTTGTTCCCATGTGGCTGTCGCTGCCGTGTTCAGCTGACTCAGCCACTTTAGGAACAGCTTTATGCACAATTGCTCCTTAGGAGTAAGACACCCCTTCGGCTTTTCATTGTACAAAGTGGAGCTTTAACTGAGTGGCACTTGCCCTGTGAGCTCCTTTTCTATCTTTCTAATGCAGAGCAGGAGGCTTGTCTTCGAGAGCACTAATCTTAATACTTCCAGTTTCTTCTGCTTGGGAACAACATTAACTTTCTCGTGTCCCGCTCTCCATTGTCAAACTTCACAGCTTAAAATTGTTCCTGCACTGTTTGCTGCTCTCTTTTAATTACACACTTGCCTAAGAATATCTGCAACAATCATTGCACAGATTCAATGTTACATTATCTTAAAATTTCCCCACTAAAGAAATTAGCCCATTTTTCAAAAACGTAGCCTCAGGAAAAAACTCAGGACATGCAGGACACAGCTAGACTCTTTGTCAGAGTGTCCCAGGACTTGCCTGTGGAGGTTAGTCGCTGATAGAGTCCTTGTCACCGTCTGAACTTCATGGTCTGGGCCTGGACTAAGTTGCTCCCTTCCAGGGGTCTACTAAAATGTTCTGCTAAATGCTGTTTATGGCATTCAGTTGTTTTTCTAGTCCATGGTTCCAGAGTCTTCCACCACCCTCATGCTGAGCCATCTTTCTGATATCCTAGATTCATTTTCTTCTATGTTAAAGTCCAGGAGTTTCATATCAATTGGTTGAAATGACTATATTTGCTCCACTGTATTGCTTTGCTTTTGTCCTTGGGTAAAGACCTGTTGAGCATGTTTATGTTGGTTTATTTCTTAGTCATTCTATGTTCCACTGTGTGCTTTATTCTTTGGCCTATCTACAGTGTTCTGACTGTTAGAAATTATACTAAGTAGTTAATGTTCCTCCAGTCAGTCTCCCGACTCTGGTAATCAGTACTGGTACAGTCTCAGCTGTTTGCTTCTCCACATAACCTTTAAAAGCGATTTGTCAGTACCCACAAACTGTTAGAATTTCTGTTGAATCACATTGAATCTGTAGATTGAATTGGTAAAAAAAATAACTGGTTTCTTCTTAATATTGAGTTTCCTGTTTTATAGAATATCTCTCCCTTTATCCCCTTATAATACAGTTTATTATTCAATTTTGTTGATTTCTTCATATGGATCTACTTTATATTTTTTAGAGTGCTCTTAAGAATTTCATTATTGGTGGTGTGATATTATAATTGGTATTGGCTTTTCAATTTCAAATTCCAGCTTTCATTGATAGTTATAAGAAGACGATTGGTTGTTATATTTTAGCCTTCTGTTCTACAACTTCCTATGATCATCAGTTCCTGGAGATTAATTTTTTACTTCATCAATCCACATTTTAATTACTGTGCATAGACCACTGTCATTTGAGTGGTTTGTTGATATAGTTAAATATCTGCTAGGGCTTTTTTTTTTTATTACCATTGTTTTTTTATTCCTGTTTTTAAACTTGTGTTTCTTCTACCTTTTTGATTTTAACTGAACATTTATATGACTTGTTAATTTCTTTTCTTTTTTCTTGTTCTTTTTTTTTTTTAATTTTTTAAGTCAAGGTTTCTCGGTGTAGCCCTGGCTGTCATGGAACTTGAACTTGTTAATTTCTTAACCTTTACCTTTAATTTTTTTAAATACTTCCTATGGTAGTTAATCTAGAATACACACACACACACACACACACACACACACACACACACACACACACACACATAAAACTACTTGAAATCCACTTTCAAATAGTACTTCACAGATTATGTAATTTACAATAACAAATTCCTTATACTTTTCTCTTTATTTGATTGTTATCATTTTGTTCACTTAAAAAGCATGTATGCATGTACATGATTATGTATATGTTTTATCTCCAAGTTTATGAAAATGATTTTGTATATGGACAAATATATATAAAATTTTTATTTACCACGGTGTTACATGTATGTATGTATGTATGTATGTACACAGAAATACACCCTTACTAGCTGCTACCAATGTCTGTTGCTTACAATTCGCAGCCATTCTTCTCTGAGGCAGTTTGTGTCTAGATAAATAGAAACTGTCTGCTAGATAAGTACCTTGCCTTTTTTCCATTCATTGTCAGTGCTTGTCTTTAAAAAATTAAAAAGTTCATTCCCTTCACTAAAAACCACAGCTACTAATGCCGGAATTTTCAGAGAGATTGGTATAAGCCTGTATCTTAGTTTAGTTTCTTCCCTTTCAGAATTTCCTCTTCTATTTCATTGGCTACTTCTTCAATTATTTATGTCTTGATCTTTTGCTCTGTTCCATGGGACCCAGTCTTACTGCAGAACATTAACTTGCTGAGAAGAAGCCACATAGGAGTGAAGTGGTTTTTCTGAGTTATGTCTCTTTATAATCAGTTAAGGTCGATGTGTGCCGGGGATGAAGCGAGGCCCTTATGCATGCGAAGCACGTGTGCTGCTTCTCAGTTTCCCTCAGAGCCTCTAACTAATCTAGGAGATGCACACTGCAGCAGTGTGTTTTAGGAAGTGCCCACCATCAGATATTCGTGGAGAAGTGACCGATCACTAACAGCTGCACTGCACATGATGACATGACCAGATGGCAGCAGTGTCACATGCCCTGCTCAGCCGCGTCCATGCTTCTCCATCACATACATCGTTCACATCCATACAGCTTCAGGACATGTCCCTGGCCTCCACATAGAACTGCTGCTCTGCTGACGCGCAGAGTCCCCGCTTTCTCCCCCTGTCCGAGTGTCTGTGATTCCTAATGTTAATTTCTATGAGGATGTTGAGTCATTGCAGTCTTCCCCATCTTTGAGTGTTAATTTTGTTTTCAGACTACTGTGCTGTCCCAGCTCTGCCAAGTATTTCAAGAAAAATGCCATTGAGTGTTGCGTACATAGTGTGGGTTACCTTATTTAAAGTGTAAGTGGAGCCTATGAAGCATCTTATGAACTTGGCAACTGTGTATATTAACAATAGTTAAGGAACATTTAAGTTTCTATAGATGAAATATTTTTAGAACAATCTTGGTGAGTTTTTAAAAAGAAGTTAAGCTTTTACCCTACCCAATACAGTGAACATAGTAACTACCTAAGTATCAAATGTCTTTCCATTTTCATTTTTGCGCTTACAACTTTTCAAACATGTTATACTGTATTTGTTTTACTCTACACTTATCATATTAAAAGTATTCCAGCCTTACTAGTGTTTTATGTTCCTTAGTGCAACACAAAGAACTTAGTGTGTAGATAATTGTTACTTTATTTTCTTCCTCTAGATTACCGGCACAATGGTCGCGATCTTCAAAGCTCCACCTTGTCAGTGCCAGAACAAGTAATGTCATCGAACCATTGTTCACCATCAGGGTCTCCACACCGAGTAGATGCTATAGGAAGGACTAGGTCCTGGTCACCGAGTGTCCCTCCTCCACAAAGGTAAGAGAGTGTGCCAGTTTTGCTTACAGCGTAGTAGTTAGGGTGAATTTTACATAAATTACCATTATATCCTCTAAAAATAAATGATTCTTTAAAACATTCTTTCAAGGAAAAATCAGATGCCATTGCAATGGGACTAAGATGTGACGTGGCTTAGTTTCTTTTCATGATCTGTGTGTTATTTGCCCTAAGAGTTGAAAACAGTTAAGAAAAACTAACTTTAGATTGCATGTAAATATTAAGCAGATTCATTTAGAACCAAATAATTATATTTATGAGTCATATAGTAATTGGTAAATTAAAAAAGATTTTTAAAAAAATCTTTTAAAAAAACTAAAAATAGTGCATGAGTAGAAAGAGAAATAGTCATACCAATCTATTGCTCTAGATCTTATAATATTAGAAATCTCTGATCAACCTAACTGTATCAAAGAGCTACATGAAGTATAAACCACAGACAATACTATATATAATTTATGCATGATAGTTCAGGGACAACTAAATAAAGAAATGTGTAATATATGAAGATATAATTTTATTTAATGGATTTTGACTAGCTAGTACAATATAGATAAATATGTATATTAGATATGCCTATACATTTATACATTCCTCTGTACACAAGTGTGGTATTGCAAACTAATGAAAAAGATGATTTGCAAAGGACAGGAGTCTAATCCATCACCAAGAATGAAATTTTTAGCTTTCATTCCATAGTTTCAAAGGACTACCGTATTCAGACTAGATAAGGGAAGGATTTAGGTAAGATCACAATTAGACAGTTATAATTTAATAAATCATAAAGGTGGTAGTTCAGGCTAGAGTGCTACCAGAGAACACGGTCACAGTTGGATAGGTACTGACAGTTGTTTTTCTGAGATTTGAACTCAGGTCCGACCATGCCTAAGGCACCCCTCCCACCATTCCTGTGGCCCATGCTAGAAAGTGTGTGCAACATTGAACCTCTCTTCTCATAAACCTTTCTCTCTAGTGTATAGTATATCACTGATTATCAATTATAGAGCATTGGTGTTGCCCATCAGTAAGGTATGATATTGTTTATCTTATCCTGAAGGATATTCTCTTAATGGGCTCTTTTTGTATCTGTAAAGCAGCCCGATCCTCAATTAACTGTTCATTTCCAAATAAAATGTATTCAATCAGAGATACAGATAAACCAAATAAATAGATTTTATTATCATTTTGTGGGGGTTATGCTATACATTAGTCAGATATATAATGTTCTTCCTGTCTTAGCAGGAATGTGGAACAGGGGCTTCGAGGGACACGTGCTCCTGGTCATTACAATACAATTAGCCGAATGGACAGACACCGGGTCATGGATGACCATTATTCTCCAGATAGAGACAGGTAAACACAACTCTCACTGACCTCTGTTGCCTTCAGGAAGGGTTATTGTAAAATGTTTTCTCTAGTCCTTTGTCTCATCTGAGTTTCCAAACGGTGCCTTTTCTTTACTCTTTCTACATTCTTTCCTAAGATAGCCCTTTGTTTAACAGAAAAGGTTAAACACGTGCAGTTTTTCTTCATAAGAAAACCCAAACAGGATGAACCTGACTATCATGGCTCACCGGAGCGCCATGGCTCACCCAATCGCCATGGCTCACCCGAGCACCATGTCTCAGCTGACCATGGCTCACCCGAGCACTGCGGCTCAGCAGAGCACCGTGGCTCATGTTTACAATCCCAGCACTTGGGATGGAGATCTGGAGAGTCAGAGCTATGAGGTCCACCAGCGCTGCCTGACTAGTCCCTGTCAAGAAAAGAATAATAAAAATAGCTGGCAAATTTGCACAGGAGATTATAGTGGTAATCAGAATGCAATGATTTTTTTTTTTACCTGCATATAGCAAATTATCATGTGTAATATATATCAATTTGCTGATAGAGATGAAAGGCTTTAATAGATTTTGGAGAAATAGTGTGACTTTTCATATGCAGAAATACTGAGACAGTCTGGTTTGTTAAGGAAACCTTTATTATAATTCTCCAAGAGTTTTTCTCTCATGACCTTCAGTAAAGCTTTAACATCTTAATAAGTCACACATGGCTGTGTTTGCAAAAATTCTCTGAAGTTGCCACATTAACTGTGACAAACTTGGGAGTAACATGATATGTTATAATACTTATATTAATTACTACTAATTTTAAGAAAATAAATTAACTTTCTAATTCATTTTGGTTATATATAAAAAAAATACCATGGGACTTTTTTCAAACTCTCAAATGAGTTTAGGATAAGGTGATGATAAAGTCGAATATAGTATTCAGAAAATATGATGAAGTAGTGACTTAAATTCCTTATCATTCAAGTCCATTGACATGACAAGTAACTGTCAAGATGAATAAAAGAAATCATTTGGTTTGAATCAAGATTAATACTCAATCCATGCATATAATTCCCTTTTGTATCCAAAGATAATATATAGCGTATCTTCTTACATTGATAGCGCCAAACAAATACCAATTTTAATGTCTAGGATCAAAGAAGAAACCAAATAGTTATTAAATTAATATTTCTATTAGTATCAGGTAAAAACTATTTAACTTTTTTTGCTTTTTAAATTTTTTAAACATTTCATGTAATCAGTGCCTTAAAGGTGGTTATGAGTGTGCTACCTATTGGGAAATATGCTTATCACTATGATAATAGTGAATGTGGGATCGCCATGTTGGCTTGCCTTAGACCTGGAATGTGTCATAAAAAGGATCAGTAGGTATTTTGGTTGCCTAATAGAATGTTAATGAACTTTATTAGCTTTTCAAATTATTTATATAGCTGTCATAAGCTTCTTAGCCATTGAAAATTTGCTTATTGAGGAAATAAAACTATCTGACTTTAAATTTCTGGTAAGCTTACATAAAGTGAATTTAATGAAAAAAGATGGACTCAGTATGAAGCCAAAAATATGGGCTATAATCATTGTAGAAAGTATTAGAATAAAATTATAAAATAACTGTTTACTGTTACATTAAATCCATAATATTTTGTCAGTATTTTAAGTCACATATTTCTAGGTTTAATGACCACAAACATAGGACCATTTGCCTTTCATATCTTCTTTTAAAACCCAGATGATTAACCCCTATTTTATGTAGTCATTATGCTTTTCTTCATGATCTTATGAATACTTTAGTGTAGCAAGAATATTCAAATGTTTGTCTGTGGAAATTTTGAAGTAGATAAATTCATCTCACATTTACGAGGATGTGCAGATCACAGTCATTCTTTGTTGGGATCTATCTTAAGTCTTTTAAAAACATTATGTAAAGTAGAATTTATTTCAATAAAAACAATTAATAGAAGGCATTTCTGGTATTATTTTGATTATCTGTGCAATTCATTAATACAAGAAGCAACATTCACTGGACAACATTCTCTCTTAATGTCTGTTCAAGTTTAATATTCTTAAGGATTTTCAGTAATCAAATTTATCTGAATGTCCTTTTAAAAAGGGGAAAGTACTCATGTTTATGTTTATGAATATCATTTTTGTAGAATTATGAATCTGATCAATTTAATTGGGTTTGAGATATGTCTGGGTGATTTATAAAGCCACTTTTGTGTGTTTCTGAGGAATATACAGAAGATTAGCTGAGAGAAGAAGACATGCTTTGAATTTAGTATAGGTGATTTCCCAGTAGGCTATGAACCTAGCTGGAGGAAGGATAATAAGGGAATCCAGCTAGGGTAGCCTTATTTCCCCCTATTTCCTGGCGAGCCTGAGATGAACTGCTCTTGCTCACTTCACCATCTCCATCATGGTAGATTAACATCTGGAACTGGTTCAAAATAAATGTTTGCCTCTTTGAAATAGGTTATATCAATATTGTGTCATAGTGATCTGACTTTGACTAACACAAGAATCAATCAATAGTACAGTGTATTAAAAAGCCAAAGAAAGAATTTTCCTTGTGTTAGTAAGTAGTGTAATTTAGGAATTTTAAAAGATGTCTGCATTATTCTCCTTAGTAAAATCTAATGCATTGAATTAGAAATTCATTTAATTGAATGTACACTTTTTCATAGGATTTGGAACCAAGTGTTCTTGAGTTTGTATTTAGGATTTTAATTATGTTTGGCCAAAATCAAGCATTTTATTTCTATATCTATAAAATTTATTATGTAGAATTGTGCAAATTAACTGACACTGCCTCCAGTGAGAGTTTTATAGTCCTTATCAGACAACCAATACCACAAAGTATAACACTAGCCGTATTTTATCAAATGTTTTGTTAGTTGAGCAAGGCAGTGCATATTGTAATTCTAGTACTCAGAAGATAGTGCAGGAGGCTCAGGAGTTCAAGACCAGCCTTGGCTACATCACCAGTTCAATGACTGACTGAACTATATAACACACTCTCAAAAAAGAATGAAAGAAAATTTTATAGTACTTAATGAAAAAAATGTGCCATACGTACAACATTAAGAAAACATCAACTCAAATATTTTATATTTAATGATTAGCTATTAACCTGAGACAACAAAAATGACAGCAAACAAACAAAAATCATGAAGCTGAGGAATAAGTTGATTCAGGCTTTATGGGAAAGGTGTAGAAGATGGCACCTGAGTTAGACCTCGAGAAATGGGAATGTTTATTCAGTCCACAAGAGCGAAGTTACAGAAGCAAAACACATCTACACATCCTGGAGTTTGGTATGAAGCAGTATTTGTCGACATGCTGGAAAATTGTATAGTAAGACTTTTACACTGCTCACACCCCATGTGATATGTTGCCGTATGCAGTCTATTATAGTTCTTTATTCAGTGTCAGTGGTGGGTGCATGAGGTATAGCATTCATCATCTTTATGGGTAGTGTTTAAGAATTATGTTTCTATATTCTGTTGGGTCTTTGATTCTTTCATCTGTCTGACTCTATCATCATTAGTCAAAATCTTACTCTGTTGTGAAAAGTAAATACTATTTACAAGTCCTGCAAGCATTTACATGCAGATTATCAGTTAAAATAATGCACTGTAAATAGGTTACGATCATTCTTCATTTTGCCCCCTCCTTACACCTTTTGACTCATTGTTTCTTTAGTAACCTTGGTGACTACTACAGCTGAGAGCATAATTGGTGAGGGGAGATGAACATATGGCTTTAGAACAAGAAATCTTTTTAAGATTTTAGTCATAGGAGTTAACTTACTATTAGAATGTATGTAGAGAGTATTATATTTTTAATAAGATCATAGCATATTGCAATATATATATATATATATATATATATATATAAAATTGGGTTTTGTTGTTTTTTTGTTTTGGGGGTTTTGTTTGTTTGCTTGTTTTTGTTTTGTTTTTTTCAAGACAAAGTTTTTTTGTGTAGCCATGGCTGTCCCAGAACTCAATCTGTTGATCAGGCTGGCCTCAACTCAAAAGATCAGACTGCCTCTCCCTCCTCAATGCTGGGATTAAAGGCATGCACCACCACCACCCAGCTGCAGTTATATTTTTATACCGATTGCTTTTCCTTCCCGTAAGTATGATTTTAGCATCACAAATAAAGTTTTAAAATCAGGGTCAGTGGAATGGAGGAGACATAGCCCCATGCTGCCATCAGCAGCAGCTGGAGGGTTCCCTGGAGTCTCTAGGGACCTCAGCAGCTGGAGGGTTCCCTGGAGTCTCTAGGGACCTCAGCAGCTGGAGGGTTCCCTGGAGTCTCTAGGGACCTCAGCAGCTGGAGGGTTCCCTGGAGTCTCTAGGGACCTTAGCAGCTGGAGGATTCCCTGGAAGTCTCTAGGGACCTCAGCTCTGGCTAACTAAATGTATGGCTTTGGCATATAGAACAATGTAAAGACTAATAAGATTTGGGGTTAAATAAGTGATATATTAATATAGTATTTAAGAACAAAGGTAAAGAAAAAGATAGATGCTCAGAAGTAAAGAGTACAGAACCTGGGTGTGGGCATCTCTAGGAGAAAATCACCTTTCATTGTTTCTATAATAATCATTTATACGATTTTAGTGATTTTTGAAGTTACTGTCTTCAGTAGTTTGCTAGGGGTCTAAATGAGATCTCAGGGTGTTTCCACAGGATTATTGTCGGGATTACAGTCGATAAGATCATAGGGGTTCAGAAAGTAGTTGTAAAGCATAATTTACAAAAAACAAAGGCAGCAGTCTTGTTAGAATATTTCAAAACATCCAGAGAAAAGAAGGAGACCTACCATGGCTATGCACCTTCAGGCCTTATGGCTGGTTTCTTGTTTTAATACAAGACATCTGTCTATGCAAAGAATGTTGTTTCATGTTAGCACCTTTCAAAGTAAACAGTTATTGTGCTGGAGTTCTTGCTTCTCAGGTAGCAGAGCCTTTAGACAGATTCCTGGATTAGGGACTTCCTTCCTTCCTCATGTCCCATATTTTTTCTGTCTTCTGCTTAACCATCAGAAGATAAATTATAAGTTTTCATGTAATGGATTTATATACTAAAAAGGGAAATGCCTTAATGTATGAACCTCTGGGGTACCTCAGATACTGATGCCATTTTCTTTCCATTTTTTTTCCTTTCTCTTTTCTTTTTTTCCCTTGGTTTTTGAGACAGGCTTTCTCTGTATAGCTCTGGCTGTCCCAGAACTCGCTCTGTAGACCAGGCTGGCCTCAAACTCAAAGAGATCCACCTGCCTCTGCCTCCCGAGTGCTGGGATTAAAGGAGTGCGCCACCACCACCTGGCCTCCTTTCATATCTTATATCAGGCAACCAATTATTAAAATATGATGTCTACCCATAAGTACTTAGTGGATCATCCATTGTGTTCAGAAATTTAAAAATGATACTATCTTGGTATAATAGACATATCATTTTATATTTACTAATTATAGAAAGTAAAATGCTATGAGACTGAGTCTAATATTGTTAGAACAGAAAGGAAAATTACTTGTTTGGGTTTATTGGGAAAGGATTCAAAGAGCATCTGGACTTTAAAGATGAGGAGAACTTTCAAAGGCAAATGAGTAGAGACAGGCTTGGAATGACAGGCATTCCTGCCAGGATGATGAGCATGAACAGGTTGTTGAGTTGGGAACCACCTCCTGTACATAGAGAGTGCTGGGTGGTCTGTCTGTCGTACCTAGCTGGAAGGTGTCACATGCTGTGTGACATGAAGATGGGTAGGGTTGAGAGAGTCAGTACAAACGGTGAAGAATGACCTGGGGCACAGGGAGGAGGGTTTGAAGGTAGGAAACTTACTCCAAAGATGCAGAAACCTGATTCAAGCAGCGTCAGGGATGGATCAGTAAAAGAAAAATAAAACCTCACGGATGTCCTAAGCATCTTAGGTGTTAAATATCACCCCTGTGCCCTTAACTTGCTTGCTGGTCATTTTATTACTTTTTTTCTTCTCACCTTTTCTCCAGAAAAGAAGGAAAACATCTTTGTAATATAACATTTGCGAAAATATGATGCTCAGTATATTGATGCAATACTAATTTTATCATTTAATTAAAAACATTAAATTTTATATTTTGTTGCATTTTACTTTCAGAACGTTTGGTTTATTTTACCCTTTACACTGCCATGTTCCAATGGGCATTGAGAAGATGGCCAAGCTTTCCAGTAGCAGTTTCATTGGCTTTGCTTACTATCTGATTATGTTTGATTCTGACTTTTATAACTGAACTATACCTTTTACTTCTTCCTGAGTCTCATTTTATTCTTGTTTCTGCCACACTTGCAGTCATTTTCTTACTCTACCTCGCTCCAGATACAGTCAGACCAGTGAGCGTCATCACAGGGACGGAAGGTATACTTTCCTTACAATTGAGTCTGTGTGTAGAGTTGCATGCTCCTGTCTGTGTGATGTAACTCACTTTTAGTTTTGTTCTTATATATATACATGTGTGATTATCAATGAAGTATAGAAACCGTACCCTAGTAATGTAAAGTAAAAGTATGCCAACTATTTGAACTAGAATATCAAAAATACCTTCTCTTTGATGGACTAGAATCATCTTCTTATTACCCTGAAAATTATTTTATTAGGAATTAAGTAAACTTTGCCACCACAAAGGAGAGAGTAGTAGTAGAGTTGACATCACTCTCCTTTGCTGACTTCCTAATCTGATATGGAATTAACACTGGGTTATTTGTACCTGTCTTCACAACCTGCTTCCTCACTTCTCTGTTTCTCAAGAGGAGACTAATTTGAAGTGCATTGACCTGATTTGTCTGTGGTTACTTGGTCAAAGATAGCTGATCCACTCCTCCATAGGAGATAAGCTTGGGTCTCCAAGAATGCTCAGTCGATGGGAGCACCCTCTTTCATTTCAACCTTATTATCACTTATTCTAAAGGGATTTTCCAGTGAAGTTGGGTATAATAAGTCTAATACTTAAAAATACTACTTTTATTTTAGAGGGAAATACCACTTGCCTGGTGTTTAGCAGAATCTGGCTGTCACTGGGATGAGAACGAAGAAGATGTCTAATGACATTAAGTTCTCAAGGCCCTTTGTGGCTTAGGTTACATTCTGCTTTGATCATATTTACTTATTACTTACTATTTTTCACAATTTCATACATGTATAACGTATTCTGATTTTATGGCTTCCTCCTTCCTCTCTTCTACCCACTCCTACTCTTTCAAGTTCCTCCTTCCCGAAAAACCTTCCTTCTATTTCAATGTCTTTTTGTTGTGATCGTGCATATGTGAGTGCGTGTGCGTGCGCGCGTGCACGCGCGCATGTGATGGCATGGATGGGGCTGATTTACTTGATCAGGGGCAACTTATCCGTGTGGTATATACTCTTCCCCAGCAACCATGAATTGCTTATAAGCCCTTGTGCATGGGCGGGCCCTCAAGAGTCCCACCCCCATCCGTAATGGAATGTCGATGATGTGGTTGAGCAAGTCTTGCAGATCCCCACCTCTTCTGTGAGTCCATGGCTGCAGCAGCCATGCCGTGTCCTGATACCAGCTTTCACAGCCCCTCCCCATCATCTCTTTCTCACAGTCTCTCTGCCCCTGTTCCTGAATGTGTACAGAGGCACCCTCAGAAGGGGTGATTGGAGTTTTGAGCCAGTTCACTTGCAACATTTTCAGGCCAGTTAAGCAGGGAAGTGAATAGTGGTGATAGCGTGATGATGTGTTCACCTAGAGTAAATTAGAAGTTGTATGTTAGACTATGTGTAACTTTCTTTATTTCTTTAATTAGTTAGTAGTTGATGTTGATATGCAGAGTTTAAAAAAAATACAAAAAACTAATGGGTAAATTTTTAAAGTTTGAAATCACATAGACAAATATGGAAGAAAATCCAAAAGAAAACTGATAATCCTAGCCATCAATTTTGCTGTCTTTCAATAAATGTAATAGAAATGTAGTATCTTGTAATTTAAGTATTAAAATGACTGTTGCTGACTTCAGTTTTCATTTACATTTTTTAGTCTTTCTGTTATTTTGCTCAGTAGTAATTGTTTCTTTGCGTTTGCTTTTTTACTGTGGTTCAATACATTTCTGGCAATTTCTTGTTTGCAACAGTTACAGAATTACCTTGTAAAATGTGAAAATACACTTATATACCTGCCCTCTGACACACACTCGGTCTTCTCTTTACGGACTGGCTACCTTGAGTGAAACCTCCATGTCAAAGACTTTTGCTGTTTACTTTGGTTTATCGTTAAGTTAAAATCATGTGACACCTTACAGATTTGTAATTTTGTATTGTTCTTAGTTTTAGTTAACAAGTAATTTTTTGCTTCCTATTATTTAGTTTTTCAATTCACTAGTGTAGATTCATTTCTTGATCAGCTCTACATTGACTCTCAATTTCAGATACTTAGTAAATTCTCAACTCCTACCTTCAAAGGGATGTTTATGAAGTCTCTTTCTGTACTTTCATTTGGTTTGTGATCAAGAAACACAAGATCATTCATGTTTATATTAAAATATAACACTAAAATCTGTATTTGAAAACAATTATTGAATGTCTAACTATAGTATTTCCTGTAAATGCATTTACATGTCTGTTTTATGTGTGCTAAGGCATTTGCCTTTGTTAAAGCAGCAGATCCCGTGAGGACCTGAATTAAGTACAGTGTTCATCTACTTTCGGACAGACTGCCTTGAACTCTTGAAGTTGGAAAAACTTTTTTATGCTAAGTAGCAATTCTCTTATGTTTATTTTCATAAAGTTGTGTTTATTATTTTTATTTAAAATATTGTTTGTTCATTAATTTTGATCATATACTTCCCATCCTCCAGATCCTTCCCACCTCCCTTCCCACCCAACTTCATGTTCTCTCTCTCAAAATAAATACCAAAAAAAGAAAATCAAAACAAACCATGCCCAATAAAGAAAAAGTACCAGAATGAAACAAACAGCGCACAAAACAGACAACTAGAATAAAACATGGAGTCTGTTTGCGTAGACTAGCTGCTTCTGGGCATGGGCCTGCCCTGGAGGATGACTCTTTCCTCTATTGGAGGAAACTAATTTTCCCTTTCTCAGCATTTTATCTTTGCAAATATCTTCTTGGTTAAAAGTGGGACTTTAAGTCTACTTTCCCTTCTCAGTACTAGTGTTTTCTCTGTTTTGAACCTGTGCACATCTTTGCATGCTGTTATACCCTATGTGCATTCATATGTGTATGAGTGATGTTGTATCTGGAAGGTGCTGTTTCCTTGGAATCATCCATAATCTCTGGCTTTTACAGTCTTTGTGCCTCCATTTCCAAAAAGATTCCTGAGCCTTGAGGGGAGAGGTGTGATAAAGGCACACCATTTAGGGATTAGTGTTCCAAAACCACTTATTCTGTGCACATTGTCCAGTTGTGAGTCTCTGTTTAATTACCATCTGCCACAAGAAGCAGCTTCTCCAATAAGAGTTGGGCAATGCACTGCTCTATGAGTATAGTACTGTGTCATTAGAAATGATTTTATTTCTATGTTACTTAACAGAATAATACTAATAGGAGTTCCCCTAGTGCCCATGACCTATCTAGTCTCAGGTTCTTGATCTATTAGCAGTGTCAGGTGCAGGTTTCATCTCGTGGAGTGGACCTTAAATCCAATCAAGTAGTGGTTGGTATTCCCAACATATTTGTACCACTATTGCAATAGTGGATGAATCTGCATGTAGGTTGAAGTTACAGGTGTCAAGATTTGTAGTTGAGTGAAATTAATGATTACCTTTCACCTCCAGTAGCACACAGTTTACCTGCTAGCACTATGAATGTTGGTAAGCAGGGATGAATTTCTAGTTGGGCATAAGTTCAGTTTCTCAGTGTTTGATAATGAAGTGGTGTCTTTAGCATTGGGGTCTCACCATCAGGTTTTGGAGAGTAACCAGTAAGTTTGTCAATAGCTTCTGATACTTGCAGAGTCCGTGGGACTCCTTTGACCAGTGACTCAAGATGTAACCCATTCATGGTACTGAAAATGTTACTTGATGGCATATGATGTCTGATGTGGGAATTGTTGTTTCCACTCCCACCCCAATATGTGGTGACTCCATTTAAGTTCCTTCCACATGTATATGTTTAGGAAGCTTCTACAGTAGCAGTCTTCCAATTGGCTTTTCAAAAGGCCTTTAGTGTTCATTGTCCCTCCTCACATTCCCTCTTTACCCTGCTCACCGGTACCCCCTCCACATTTATTCTAGCTTGCCCTTTATTTCATTCCAACAGTGTATTCCATCTACATTCCTTGAAAGATTCCATCTCCACTCTTGATCCTGTTCACATCTAGGCTTTTTCTAATTATTATAAAAAGAGCTGAAATAAACATGGATGAGCAAGTATCTCTGTAGTAAGATGTAGAGTCCTTTGGGTATATGCCTAGGAGTGGTATAGCTGGGTCATGTGATAGATGAATTTTCAGCTTCTTGACAGTCCTTCACACTGATTTTCACAGTGACTATACAAGTCTGCACTGCTGCCAGCAGTGAGTAACTGTCCCCTCCCCTGCATCCTCGCCAGCACGTGCTGTCATTTGTTGTACTGTTCTTGACCACTCTGACTCAGGTAATGTGAAATCTCAAAGTAGTTTTCCTTTGCGTTCCCCTGGTCGCTAAGAATGTTGAACATTTTCAAAAGTGTTTCTTAGTCATTTGTGTCTCACCTTTTGACCAAACTCTGCTTAGTTCTGTTCCCCATTTTTAGATCTGGGTAGTTGATTTCTTGGTGTTCACTCTTGTTTGTTTATTGTCTTGTTCTGGTTTTCTCTTATATATTCTAGATAATAAGCCTCGATCAGATTTATTATTGGTAAAGACTCTTTCCTGTTTTGTTTTTTAATTCTGTGAAGACTTATATTGGAATTTTGATGGGGATTGCTTTGGATCTGTAGTTTGATTTTGGTAGGATGGCTGTTTTCACAATATTAATCCTACTGATCCCAGAACATGGGAGATCTTTACATCTGCGGTCTTCTACAGAGTCTTTATTCAGTGTCTTATGCAAGTCTTTCATTTGCTTGGTTACAGTAATCCCAAGATGTTTTGGTTGTTGTTACTGAGGCTGTTGTGAAAGGTACTGTTTTCCTGATTTCTTTCTCAGTCTTTCATTTTTTTTTAAATTTTATTTTATAATTTAATTTAATTTTACATATCAGCCACGGATTCCCTTGTTCTCCCCCCCCCTCCCCCCCGCCTTCCCCCTGGCCCACCCCCCATTCCCATCTCCTTCAGGGCAAAGACTCCCCTGGGGATTGAGTTCAACCTGGTAGATTCAGTCCAGGCAGGTCCAGTCCCCTCCTCCCAGGCTGAGCCAAGTGTCCCTGCATAAGCCCCAGGGACTTTCAAACAGCCAGCTCATGCACTGAGGACAGGTCCTGGTCCCACTGCCTGGGGGCCTCCCAAACAGATCAAGCCAATCAACTGTCTCACTTATCCAGAGGGCCTGATCCAGTTGGGGGCTCCTCAGCTATTGGTTCATAGTTCATGTGTTTCCATTCGTTTGGCTATTTGTCCCTGTGCTTTTTCCAACCTTGGTCTCAACAATTCTTGCTCATACAAACCCTCCTCTTTCTCGCCAATTGGACTCCTGGAGCTCCACCTGGGGCCTGGCCATGGATCTCTAGATGTAAAACAAAGATGATTAGACTGCTACTCACAACTCCAGGGAGGCTACCTAGAAAACAGGACCCCAAGAAAGACACAGGGATCGCCCAATGACAGAGAAATGGATGAGATACACATGAACAGTCTGGATGTGAGTGGGGAAATGAAGGGCAAGGGTCAAGGGAAAGAGAGCTTAGGGGAGCGGGAGATCCCAGCTGGATCAAGAACAGAGAGGGATAACAAGGAATAAGAGATCATGATAAATGAAGACCACATAAGAATAGGAAGAAGCAGGGTTCTAGAGAGGTCCACAGAAATCCACAAAGATACCTCCACAATAGACTGCTGGCAGTGGTTGAGAGACAGCCCGAACTGACCTACTCTGGTGATAGGATGTCCAAACACCCTAATTGTCGTGCTAGAAACCTCATCCAGTGACTGAGGGAACCGGACTCAGTCTTTCATTTATTATCAGGAAGGCTACTGATTTTTGTGTTCATTGTTTGTCCTGCTACTTTGCCCAAAGTGTTCATCAGCTGTAAAATTTTCTTTTTTTTTTTTTGTATAAAATCATATCATCTGCAAATAAAGATAGTTTGACTTCTTCATTTCTGATTTGTATCCCTTTCATCTTTCTGTTGTTTATTTCTCAAGCTTAGACTTCTGTTGTATTGAATAGGTAGGGGGAGCTTGGCTGTCTTAGTTAGGTTTTTATTGCCATGCAGAGACACCATGACCACAGCAACTCTTATAAAGAAAACATTTAATTGGGGTGGCTCACTTGCAATTTCAGAGGTTCAGTTCATTATGATCATGAAGGGGAGCCTACCAGCATGCAGGCTGACATGGTGGTGCTGGAGTTGAGGGTGCTCCATTTTGCAAGTAACAGGAAGTCGACTGATCGTCACACTGAGTGAAGTTTGAGAAAAAGATCTCAGAGCTTGCCCCACAGTGACACACTTCCTAATAGTGCCACTCCATTTGGGGACCATTTTCTTTCAAACCACCACACTGGCCATCCTCGTCTTCTTCATTTTAATGGAAATGCTTTGAGTTTCTCTTTGTTCAGGAAGATGTTGTTTGTGAGCTTATTGCAAATTGTCTTTATTATGTCGAGGTATGAAAACTGAATATTTACATTACAATTTATAACAGTAGCAAAATGACACTTAGGAAGTAGCAACGAAAATAATTTTATGGTCGAGGGTCACCATAACATTAGGAACTGTATTAAAGGTTGCAGTGTTAGGAAGGTTGAGAACCACTGCCCTACTCTTTCCAGAACTTTTACCATGAAGGCATGTTAGATTTTGTTTCTTCGTGTAATGAGATGAGATTATGTGGTTTTTGTCTTTTAGTGATATGGTAGTTTTTGTTGGTTTGTATGTATACATCTCTGAGATGAAGTCATGTTGATCATGGTTAATAATCTTTGTAATGTGTTCTTGGATTTGGTTTGCAAGTATTTCATTGAGCATTTTTTAATCTATGGTCATAAAGGATGTTGACCTATAATTGTCTTGGGTAGTCTTTATGTCACTTTTTATCAGGGTAATAATGACTTCATAAAAAGAATCAATGTTCCTTCAGCTCATTTTTGCAGAATAGTTTGAGGAATATGATGTTAGTTCTACTTTGAAGGACTGGCGGAATCCTGTGTTGACTCCATCTGTCCCTGGACTGAAGGCCATGCCCTGGAGCCTTGGATTAATATCCCAAAGTGCATCCCTCTAGGTTGCTCAGCCCCTCGAAGGACCTGCAGTGAAGGGTATAGTGGACAGTCCATCTCACTGGGGGACTCCAAATGTTAAACCTGATACTCGTGAACAGAAAAGACCAAGTCCATGATTGTCCAGTTAAAACATGCTTTATTTTGGGTGCACCCAGAACTGGCCAGTCAGCTGCCTCCCCTAAATTGGGATTTGAGAGAGCAGCCACTGCTGGCCTACTGAAGTCTCTCTTATAGGAGAGATACGGGGTTTACAGGGAGAGGGAGTGGTGGGTATACATTGTTAGAAGGATGCAGTGAAAAGAAGAAGAACAAAACCAAGATACACATCAAGTCAATGAGGTTATAAGCAGTTTACGTCATCTGTTAGATCCCTTATGACTGATGATGTTCATTAATTCCATCCTTTTTGTGCTTAGTTTTGTCTGGATGTCTGTCTATTGGCGAAAGTGGAGTATTGAAGTTGCCCACTATCACTCTGTTAGTGTCAGTATGTAATTGTAGCTGTCATAGTGTGCCCTTGTGTTTGGGGCATAAATGTTTAGTAATAGCTTTTTGATGATTTTTTTCTTTTAATTAGTATGTAATGTTTTTCCTAATCTCTTCTGACTAATTTCAGTCTAAAGTCTATCTTTCATTAAAATAGCCATGTCTACATGCTTCTTAGTTCCATTTGCTTGAAATATCTCTTTCCATCCTGTTTCTCTAAACAGATGTCACCCTGTGTGTGTTTCTTGGAGGGAGCAGAATAATGAAGCCTGCTTTCTAATCTAATCTCTTCATCTGTGTCTTTCTACTGCAAACATGAGACCATTAATATTGTTATTAATGTACAGTACTTATTTATTCCTGTTTTTTTGCTGGTCTGGTATGGCCTTTCCCCTGCCTCTTTTGATTTACTGCTTTGGGATTATTTATTCTTTGTGTCATCTTGGGTGTAGTTAACTTTCTTCAGACTGAAGTCTTCCTTCTAGTGACTTCTATAGTGCTTGACTAGTGGACAGGACTCTCTTAAATTTGTTTTTATTGTGAGCTGTTTTTCTTTCTCTCTAGGTTGTGATAGTTTTTGCTGGGTACAGTATTCTAGGCTTGCACCTGTGATCTCTCTGAGCCTGTAGAACATCTGTTCGAGCCTTTGGGCTTTCACAGTCTCCATTGCAAAGAGAGGTGTTATTCTAATGGGCTCGCCTTTGTGTGTAACATGGTCTTTTCCCCTTGAAACTTTCAATATTCTTTCTTTTTTCTATACATTTAGTCTTTTGATTATTTTGTATTATGAAGACTTTCCTTTCTGGTCCTGTTTATTTGGTGTTTTGAATGCCTCTTAAACCTTGATAGGCATCCCTTTATATTGGGGAAATTTTTCTTCTGTGATTTTTGTAAAAAAATGTTTACTCTGTCTTTGATACAGATTTCTTCTCTCTGTCTTAGTTTGGGATTTTTCATGGTATCCCAGATTTCCTGGATATTTTATGGTTGGATTTTTTGTTTTTTTAAGATTTAAAATTTTCACTGGGCTATCTATTTCTTCTACCTTGTCTTCAAGACCTGAAATTCTCTTTTCTATGTCTTTTAATCTTTGGTGAGGCTTATCTCTAAGGTTTTTATTTGACCACTTGAATTTTTAACTTTTAGTTTTATTTCATTTTGGATTTTCTTTATTAAATTCTATTTTCATACTTTAAATTGTTTTCATCATTCCATTAAACTTTTATATTTTCAGGTTTCATTAATGCATGTATTCATATCCTCTTAGCATTTTCATATTTGCTGTTTTGAAGCTCTTGTCTTGTGCTTCAGCTAAATTGCTTTTTTTGGAGCCTATTACAGGCTGTCATAGGATTGCTGACTCCTGGAGGAGTCAGATTGTCTAGTCTATGTTGGTGATTTTGTGCTTTGATCCAGGGAGCTGGAGTTAGGGGATTTGAAGTGTTTCTTGGTGTAGATATCTGATATTTGTCTTTGTTGTGCAGGTGTTCTGTTCTTTGGTTGCTGTTACCTACCCTGGCCCTAGTGAAGTGTGGTGACTTTGAGGTCCACAGTTAAGGGCAGAGCTATGTCTCAGCCAAGTGTGGTGGCTGTCAGGTCTCTGTTACAGTGTCCCTGGTTCTGTGGATCAGCAGGAGTCAGAAAAGAATGGAGATGGGTTAGAACCAAAGAATAAAATGGGCATCAAGAAAAAACTAGGTGGACCCTGGGTTCACAACATGAGGCGAGTCCCTAGTGGATGGATATGGCCTGCAAAGAGGGCCTTCTGTTGGCAGACTGCTGAAGGACTAAGAATAACTGGAGAGATTGCAATGTTGTATAAGGAGAGTAAAGTATGCCTGTCTGTGTTCCAGCCCAGTGTGGTGGCTGTGCCTCCCGGCTAGATCAGTGGATTACTGGGAATCACAAAGGAATGAAAATGGGCTAGAAGGAGGGCTGTGCTTATCATTTTTAGCTCCTGTATCTTTTTATGTGATGAAACTGAACACAGTAGATCCATCACCCTTGCATATGGCTGTCATGTGTTAACCTCTTAGTTTGCTATTTTTCCATTGGTGATGCAGGCACCTGGTTTTCATCTTTCTCTACGTCATAATTCCTGCCACCAGTCTGCATAATGTCAGCATTCTCCCAGAATATTTAGTCACCGGTCACTTACATCCTTAACTATCTCAGATATAGTGAGCTTCCTGCACAGTTCTGCTGTGGGGAGACCCATGGAGGCTGTCAGTGAAGTTCGTCCTGTCTTTGTAATCTCCGTGTACATGCTACTCTCCTCCTGGATTCTGAACATGTGCGTGCTTCCCGCTTCGTCTCTATCGGGTTAATTTTATGTCTTCTCTTATTTCAGTAGCAAACTCTGCTCTCCTGATGCTTTAGTGGGTCACTAGTCTCACCTGCTCTTACTTAGCCAGAAGTTGCATAAATTCCCAGGAATATTGTAACTTCCCTAAGATAGTCTTCTTATTTAACAAAGTTCAATCTTCATTCAGTCCTTCTCTTGCACAGTGAATGGCTCTTTGAACTAAATACCCAGCTTTTCTTTACCTTAGTTGATTCCTTGAAAGGGAAAATTATGTTTATATTGAAGCATATGCACAGACTAGCTCTTATCTCTAAGTAGCCAGGTTTGTAGCTTAGTTTTTGAGATAGCTTGTACTCTCATCTGATAATTCTTCTATGAATATGTATTAATAAACTTAAGTGGGCCATACATAGTATGAATGTATTATAATCTAGAAATTTCCAAGTATAGTAAATAAAAATAATATTTTAATATTTTTGAGCATTATCTACGAGGCAGAAATAGCAGGAAGTAAACATGGAGTAAAGGTGTCCAGATTGTGATACTCAGTGTGGTGTTCCCAGTCCCCAACTGGTCAACCAGGAAAATCTAGGCTTTCACTTAGGAGACTTTACATGAAAAGCTGAATTTTGTTTCTTTGGGGTGGAACAAAGGAGGTTTAAATAATATTTAGTAAACTTGCTACTTCAGGAAAGAAATAAATAACTGTAGGAGTCACATTTCCTTTCCTTCTTGTCAAGTAAGGGTGACTATTATTTGACCATTGTTTGTTAAAATATATCCACACCTGAGTATATAGCCTCTCCATAGTTTGAAAATACACCTCCATAACCTGCTTATTTTCCTGATACTTATTACTGCCGTGGCTCTGCATGTACAAAGGAATTACTGATATTTATAGTTGGTAACTGGTGGTGGATTTTTATGTAACAGTTCCATTTAGGAGACAACAACTCAATTTTATCTTTAAAAATCAACAGAAATTAATTAGATTCATGTCATTATAAGGTCAGTGACATTTAAAAAAATGTAAGTATTGAAACTTCATCTTGGTGGATCTTTCCTGTGATGAGTATGTAATGCCCTTCTTGATCTCTTTTAATTGATTTTAGTTTGAAGTCTATTTTGCTGGATATTAGGATGGCTACACCCACTTGTTTCTTAAGACTGTTTGATTGGAAAGTCTTTTCCCAGCCTTTTATTCTTAGGTAGTGTCTATCTTTGAATTGGAGGTGTGTTTCGTGTATGCAGCAGAAAGATGGATCCTGCTTTTGTATCCATTCTGTTAGCCTGTGTCTTTATTTTATTTTATATTATTTTTTTGGTTTTTCAAGACAGGGTTTCTCTGTGTAGCTTTGCGCCTTTCCTGGAAGTCACTTGGTAGCCCAGGCTGGCCTCAAACTCACAGAGATCCGCCTGCCTCTGCCTCCCGAGTGCTGGGATTAAAGGCGTGCGCCACCAACGCCCAGCTTAAAACTTTTTTTTTTTTTTTTTTTTTTTTAGTGCTGAGGACCGAACCCAGGGCCTTGTGCTTGCTAGGCAAGTGCTCTACCACAGAGCTAAATCCCCAACCCTAGCCTGTGTCTTTTTATAGGTGAATTAAGTCCATTGATATTAAGGGATATAAATGACCAGTGATTGTTCATTCCTGTTATTTTTTGGTGGTAGTGTGTGTGTACTTCTCTTCTTTGGGGTTTATTGCTGTGGCATTATCTATTGCCTGTGTTTTCGAGGGTGTATCTGACTTCCTTAGGTTGGAATTTTCCTTCTAGTGCTTTCTGTAGGGCTGGGTTTGTGGCTAAGTATTGTATATATCTGGCTTTGTCTTAGAATGTCTTGTTCACGCCGTCTATGATGATTGAAAGTTTTGCTGGGTATATTAGTCTAGGCTGGCATCCATGGTCTCTTAGTGTCTGCATTACATGAATATGAGACAGTAGTTCTTGATTATTTAGAACCATGTACTCTGGTAATGGACTTAGTGTTATGACTGTAGGTACTGTGTACACTTTGAAGTGCTTACCTAGGGCTGAGGGTTAGGACTGTAGGTACTGTGTCCACTCTGAGGTGCTTACCTAGGGCTGTGAGTTAGTACTGTAGGTACTGTGTCCACTCTGAGGTGCTTACCTAGGGCTGAGGGTTAGTACTGTA
The DNA here is from genome assembly GCA_902168415.1 of Peromyscus melanophrys. Classification (NCBI taxonomy): domain Eukaryota; kingdom Metazoa; phylum Chordata; class Mammalia; order Rodentia; family Cricetidae; genus Peromyscus; species Peromyscus melanophrys. Next base: position 5,578 of record CABHPR010085928.1, on the reverse strand, counting down.
GGTACTACATACACTCTGAAGTGCTTACCTAGGGCTGAGGGTTAGAACTGTAGGTACTGTGTACACTCTGAGGTGCTTACCTAGGGCTGAGAGTTAGAACTGTAGGTACTGTGTCCACTCTGAGGTGCTTACCTAGGGCTGAGGGTTAGGACTGTAGGTACTGTGTCCACTCTGAGGTGCTTACCTAGGGCTG
>CABHPR010085927.1:0-14257 GCA_902168415.1 Peromyscus melanophrys | reverse complement strand
AGCCTGGCGGTCGCCATTGTAAATGCCCCGAGTAACGGGGCGGACGGTCCGAGCGCAGTCCGCGGGCGCCCGGTGCGGGGCTGCTCCGTCCGGGCCTGGAGCTCCGGCTCCGGCGTTAACTGTCCACACCCCTCCCCTGACTTTGGGACAAGACCTCATAGCCCTCCCCTTCTTCCCACTGGTCTGCAACATCTTGTGCCGCTAAGTGCCTGGGAAGTAACTCCACGAGGTAAAAGAAAAAAAAAAATCACTCGAAGTGTTTGGGTTGCCAGGAGATTGGTGGGTATCCAGCTAAAGCTTTTTGCCTCTCCAGGTCTGATTCCCTGGCCTTTGTGTCCCTGGGAGCTTAATCTCTGCCAGAGGAAAGCAGGTGTGCTCCATCCACCTCTCCCGAGAACATGAAGATGAGTTGTCCCAGACCCTTCCCCGTGATTGGAAACTTAGGTGGTTTCTTGTCTCGAGACTTCCACAGACGACTCTCGTGTTGGGATCCATCCATGGTTTAGCGACATTAGTGGAAAAGTTTTCTTCAACTGTTTAAGTAATATTGACTTAAATATTAGTTGTTATAAAACTTTTGATACTAGATTTCAAATTTTATGTGATAAACTCGACGAGGGGATACTCAACAGCTCGGGCCCCAGAAATGATGGTCTTGTTCTGTGTACAAGTTAACTTCCACAGAAATAACCAAACACAGTCATCTGTTCTGGCCAGTCCTGATGGATGCCAAGCTTACTGCATCTGGGGGGGAGGGGGGATGTATTAGATTTGCTTTAATTGTGTCGTAGTTTAGTTAGTGTTTGGTCCCACAAAGCGAAGCATTTCGGAACCTAAACAACTACAGTTCCCCAAAGGAAGGAAACCTGCTTCAGGGCCATGTGTTGAGTCAGCTCTACTGTATTTCGGGTAGGTTTGGTAAGAGAGAAACTGAGATTCTATAGTGAAGTTATAACTCAGCATAGACATTCAGATTGGTGGAACATAGGTGCCTGACTGGTTCTAATGCAATGGTTTGTATATTGCTGTTAGAAAATAGGGCTGTAAGTTTTACATCATGCATTGTTTTGGAAGTAATGAATATTGAAGTGTGAATTTCAAAAGAGCTGGTGCCTTGTATATGCCATTAATGTAATTACTTGAAGGAATATTTCAACACATTTAGACCATTAACTTAAATTTGAACGTTTCAACGTTACTTAAAACTTTAGTTTTCCTTGTTTCTTTCCAGTTATGTGTTTTTGGGTTTTTGAGACAGGGTTTCCCTGTGTAGCTCTGGCTGTCCTGGGACACTCTCTGTAGGCCAGGCTGGCCTTGAACTCACAGAGGTCCACCTTGCTCTGCCTCCCGAGTGCTGGGATTAAAGGCGTATTTTCCCTTTCTTAGCTTTCTTTCTCGTACAGAACAGTTAACAGTCAGATGTATTTCTGGATCACAGTTTTACCAAAGGAAGAACTCTAAAAGAGCTCCTGTTCTTACCCATTCTCTTAGCAGTATGCCGATTAGGAGTAAGTGGTGTAATGACGATGGTCTTTCAACTCCTGTCCTGTTCCTAGTTAGCATCTGGTAACAAAGGTTTTAAAATCAAAGGGTATTACTGAGGATACCCGTTAATTAAGTGTGTCATTAGTGAGACAACCTGTGACAATAAATTTAATGTTACATAATTTTGGATCAGTGTTGCTTAAATATGATTTTTGAGATTTTCCAAAGCAAACGTGACCCAGAAATGTAAAAATTAAAAACAAACCCCCAAAACATGTGCTTGATAAATCTTGGAAAGTTCAGGATAACTGCCATTATTGCTAGAAATTGCTAAGAAATGAAATAGGTGCTGAAAACCATGCCAGTACCTTTCATTTTGTAATGTTTGGTTAGATAAATAAACATGCCTCTTAGACTGCTATTGAGAATGACCTTTGAAGACCAACTGCTATTAGTGTAGGTCTTAGGACATGCGACAAGTGTTGAGTCGTCTGTGGTGGAGCTCACAGTTGTATGTCAGCTCTACAAAAGCAGTTGAAATTGTAGGGCTTGTGTGGATCATTTCAAGTGCTTTTTAAGTGACTGGTTTTGTTTGTTTGTTTTTGTTTTTCCTAAGAGAGTTTAAAGGCTAGTTGATGATTTTCAACACTGAGTAGATTTAATTACTCTTAGTCTTGTAGTAATTAGGGCTACTTGGCGGTTATTTGTAATTATAAAGTGTGTGTCACTTGCACGCCTTAAATGCTTTCCAGGTTTCTTAGTTTGTTCAAGTTTTAGGAGAGAACTCGAGTTAAAGTGAGACTAATGGGTAGCTGAAGGACTAAAAACTCACGAGACGAAAAATGGTGGAGTGTCTGTCACGCCAGAGACGCCCTTAGTTGTGTAGGATCAGTCACTTGGACTCTGACAGTGTGACTCTGGGAGGACAGAAGTGTGGCTTGTCTTAGAGTACCATCTTAGGACTGCTTTTTCGTCACACAGGGCAGGAATTGGCGTCTAGTAAGTGTAGAAGTTGGCTTGTTGAATTGTCAGTCTGAATCTGTAGAAAACAGTTTTTAGAAGACCTTATAGAAAAATTAAACAGAAAAATTTAAAATTGGTGGCTTTGTAAAATCAAACATTGGAGTGAATGGTGGATGTTGTAATTTGGATATTCATAGGTCTTCATGTTCTTCTGCATTTATCTGGTGTGGAGATGAGTTTTGTACATGGTGAATCCGTAAACATTAAACAGTGTCCGAGGTGTTGTCCTAAAAGTGCTGTTTGGGATCAGGGCTAAGTAAAAGGAGAGAGCTACTTTTAATAGTGCCACTTAGGCCTTTAGGTTTTGGGGGTTTTAAAATGACTTCTTCTAGCACTAGCTCACCCTGCTGGTTGGCTAAAGTATCTCTCCTCCTCTCTCAAAAACAAATGCCTCATGAGACCCAGAGGGTGGAACACCACTGCATTCAGTTGAATCTTCCATGAGGGCATGGAGTCCACCGGAAAGGGTGTTCTCTTGGTTTTTTTTCAAGGCCTCGGTTTCTTTGTTCCTTAGTTTCTTCTCAGCTCTCCATAGTTGACCTGTGAGGTTCCTTCTTGTTTGAACTCACCCTGATCTTGGGTGATTATGGGTTGTATGCTTTCGTGTTCTCCAAGATTAGAGACTGGCTAGGCGTGGAAGACCACACTTGTAGCTAAGGAAGGATGTGAACTTGAGGCCTACGTGGGTTATAGATGCAGTAAGACCCTCGGCCTCTCCACCCTCCAAAAAACCTCCTTTTCCAGTTGAGCAATATTAACAAGAAAAACAAAGAAGTCCAGTGAGGTAGCTGTGGCTCTCCAGAAGAAGAAATGCTGAGATTTCAAGAGGAAAAAGAATGACTTACTGAGGTTGGGGAGGGAGGCTGGATTAAGTCTACTGTGTTCAGAAATTGCCTCTGTGCTAACCTTTGACTTCGCTGTCTGTAGTGGGGGATCATTTAGGGTTCTTGGGCCTGTGGTTTTGTGAGTAAAAGTGCAGATAAGTGATTTATTCCCCGTAACTCCATTCTCTCGGTTTAGACTGTGGTAGAAGTGAGGTTGGTGGTTACATACAGATCTCGTGTGTTACACTGATCTCAGCATACACGGCACTCATTTAATGTACAGGTCAGAAAGACCAAGGTGGGTGAGTCTGGGGATTAAAGTACTGTCTACGAAACATGCTTACCTATATTCTATCAGTTACTGAATGTTTAAGTTTTTGTGGGTTTTTTGTTTTTCTTGTCTCTCTACATAGCATTGGCTGTCCCGGAACTCACTACGTGGACCAGGCTGGCCTAGAACTCACAGAGATCCATCTGCCTCCCGAGTGCTGGGATTAAAGGCGTGCACCACCACTGCTGGCTCAGTTACTTCATTTTTTTAAAGGTTACTTTTTAAATCTTCTTCCAAAGTGTTTGTCTGCAGATGCACATACACATGCATTTTAATCAATTTCCCAACAGTGTTAGATATAATTGGTACTTTCAGACCACCATTAATTGGAGAGGGAGGCTGATTCTCAATTTGCTTGCAAATGGGTTTATGAAGGTAGAGGAAAGCCTTGCTGGAGTTGGATCTGATTTCGTTTGTTAATACTGACAGATAGAAGGTGTGTATGCATACATAGTCACAGTTGAAGCAGGGAGGGATAAAGGTTAGAAATGTGAGCCTTCAGGCGAAACAGGCAATGTTCAGTTTTAGCAGTGTGAGCGCTAAGTAAGTGATGTAACAGCAGTACCAGCTTAGGAGTCTAGAATTCATGTAAAGTTAGCGTTCTGGCCGTAATTCTGAGTAAATGTTGCCTAATAAATAGTAGTTACTGTCATTGTTTAGTATTCCTACAATAATTCAAACTTTTCACCTGTGTGGTCTTAGAATTGTTTGCTTCTGTAAATGTCCCATTTTTAAGGCTATATCTACAAAAATGAGGATGTTAACAAGAATGTTAGAGCAGGCATAAAAGTGTACTTTGTCTGGTTTAGAATCAAACCTGTGACCGGGTTACACTTCAGTGTGCTCCACTTGATGGATGAGCAGATGAACGTGGGAGTGAGTGGTTTAGTGGTGGTGTCCTTGTTTGCAGCAGTCTGAAGTTCATGACTGCCCTTACGTTTTTGACCTTGTGGCAGTGACAGAGGAGAAAAGGAGGTGAGTTGGTTGTATGTGTTTGAAAGTTTTATATATGTACACATACACATATATGTAGATATGTCCTAGGTAGTAGTGAGGAGGGGAGCTAGAGAGATGGCTCAGTTGGTGCCTGCTGTGCAAGCATGCTTAGAGTCTCAGGATGCATGTAAAAGTCAGTGAGGCATGTGCCTGTGAGTCAACCCCAGTGCTAGGCTGGGAAAGTTAGAATCCCTGAAGCTTATGCATCTAGAGTTCCAGGTTCAGTGAGAGATGCTGACCTCTGGCTCCGTATACATGTGCATGTGCACCCGGTCAAATACCATCCCCCCCCCCCCAACAAAACAAAACAGGCAGGAAATGTGATCTTTTCATTGGGATTTTTAAATTTCTCCTAATAGCGCATTTCCTTTGCCCATTTTTCTTTTCTCCTGTGTGCCCACACGTGCGTGTTTGATAAAGTGTTATCTCCCCCTCATTAATGTTCTGTTCTTTCCCCATCTCAAATTCTTAAGCTAAACAACATTGTACAATCTAGTAAAATTTTTATTTCACACAAGGAGGTATGTAAACATGAAATACTGTTTCATTTATGTTTAAAAGTTGTTTTCAGCAATGTGAAAATTAAGGGAAAGTCCCCCATCTCTTTTTTGAGAAGGGGTCTCGTGTAGTCTATGCTGGCCCCCGATTCATTATGTAGCTGGAGTGATCGTGATCTTCTGCCGCCTCCCAGTGCTGCGGGTACAGCCGCATCATCGTTCCCGGCTTGAAAAGCTACTCCTGATCCTAGCACCGTAATATAGTGATGGCATTAATATAAAGTCACATTGTCTGTTATGTGTTTTTATAATGCTGAAGAGGCATCTGTTCCCATTTTACATATAAGGAAGAACCTCAGACTTAAAGCATTATAGTTAACAGATCACCAGGTTTGAGCTCAGATGTATCTCGATCCAAGCTAGAGATGAGTAACGCAGAAAAGTTAAAGTTTGTAAGTAATTTATAATAGATTGTGGAGGTCAGCACTGCACAATAGAAGTTTGAGTTGAGCTACAAGACTCGATTTAAAATTATAGCCACACTCGAAGAAATAGGTCAAAAATCTAAATATATTTTGACCCAATATGTCCAAAATGCTATTTTAATATATGAATATAACTGAAAAATATTTACATCAATTGTCCATAACGAATCTTTAAAGTCCTGTGTTACTATAGACATAAAGCACATTTCAATTCAGACTAGACATATAGTTGCTGTATGGGACAATGCAAGTGTAGAAAGTCCTTATTTTTGTTTGTTTGTTTTTTTGAGATGGGGTTTCTCTGTGTAGCCCAGGCTGCCCTGGAACTCACTCTGTAGACCAGACTAGCCTCGAACTCACAGAGATCCACCTGGCTCTGCCCCCGAGTGCTAGGATTAAAGGCGTGCGCCACCACCGCCCGGCTTAGAAAGTCCTTTTTAGGGTTCTGGAGAAAGTATAAAGTTGAAATTTAATTAAAGGATGGTTGAGAAAAAGAAATGCCTGAGAAAAATATTCCTTTAAACAATTGATGGAAATAAAAGCAACTATACATTGAACCCAACTGATAGATTGGAATTCTGGGTTGGGATGTGAGAGGTATAGAAACACAGACTAATAATTATATAGTGGAGTGTTTGTGTGGATAATCTATTAGTACTTTATGAATATTGAACTGATAATTTGGAAAAAGTAGTATCATACAGAGTTAAGAAAAATGCTGGGAAAATACCAAAGACTTATGGCTCTTCCTGAGACTTCCCATATGGGGATATTGTTGTTTGATTTGCTGTATGATGGTGATTGATCAAGAAGACTGAAAACGGAGGAGTGGATTTTAGATTTAGTTAATAGTGACCTGTTTTTAAATGCTTTATTTAGGCAAAGCTTAAACACACGGAAATAACACTATTGAGTACCAAAGAATGTACACAGGTACTTTTTCCTAGAATCTAGATCATGATAACACTTTTTGGGGCTGGGGAGATGGCTTCATGGTTAAGAGCACTTGTTGCTCTTCCGGAAGACCTGGGTTCCATTCCCAGCACCCACATCAGGATATTCACAACTCAGGTGCCAGGGATCATATGCTCTCCTCTGGACTCTGTGGATACTGCACTCACATGGTGCTTGTACATACTGAGGTATACATACACACATAAATATAATCTTTAAGTTCCTCCACCCCCAATTTCAGCACTTCTCTATAGGCGGGCAGATCTCTGTGGGTTCAAGACCAGCCTAGGCTACACAATGAAACCCTGTATTTCAAAAAATAATAAAGAACATTTTCTATACTGAAAAAGGTGTTTTGTAGTACATCCCTGTCAGATGTATCACACTAGATTAGTTTTGTTTCTGAACTTGGTGCTGGCATACATGTTCTCCTTTCCAGGGGTGAGAAAAGTGAAGTCTTCTGTCCTTGTCTGCCCTTGCATGAGTTTGGAGGAGTCAGATGGTATCATACTTTTCATTTTCCCTCTAGTGTGATTTATGCCGAGACTGGAGAGCAGCTCCTCAGTTTTTACTGACAGGAACCCAGTAGTGGTTAGTGTTAGGACCTGGAAGTTTGTTTAGAATGTAGAGATTTGAGTTGCCTCCACAGATAACAGCTGTCTGCTTGCTTTCCAGTGTAGTATTCTTTATGCATATAGCCAAGAAGTGTGTGGATTGCCTCCTTACATGGATGCCTTTGGGAGACTTTTTAATAGTAGCTTCTGGATTAACGTTCATGATTTTCAGGCTGCTTAATAAGGTATTTGAGAATTTCTTACTTTAATTGTGGAGGTAGTAATAAATTGTACTTGTTTTTACAGTTAGGTATCTACCTCTTAAGTAAAAGGATTCTGGTATTTGTTAACCTATGAATAACTAGAGTGTTACCTTATAGGCTGTTGCACATGAGTCTGAATGGTTAAATAGAGGAGGCTTTACCAACTGAAAATTGAGATGGGAATGCTGGCCAGCAGTGATGCCAGCCTGTGATCCTAGCACTTGGGAGTTGAAGGTCATTTCTGGCTACAAGGTTAATGAGGCCAGCCTGGGCTATGTGAGAGCGTGCCTTAACCCTCCTCCCCACCCCTCAGCTCCACAGAAAGAACAAACGGAGAAATACAATTGTTGATCATGATGTTTACTTACAGTGTTTGAATTTTCCCCCTTTCTGTTGGAACCAGTAATTACATCATTGTTACTCATTAATGCTAAGCAGTGGAAGCCTCATTGTATAATATTAAATTGGTGGTTTGGAGAGAAAGAATTTCTTTTCCCCTGAAATCTGAAGGACTTAGAGTTGTAAAGGTATATAGTAAAGAAAATATGTAGCTTACATTTTATTATACCTAGTCTTGAAGAATGGATATGTTTTATATATTCTGTAGAAATTGCCATGAAAAGATTTTTATTAACATTTAATTATGAATGTGTTTAAGCTAATGAATAAAAATTTGTATTCCATGTGAAGAATTTTTGGTTTTTGTTTGTTTGTTTGATTTTTTTTTTGAATAAGTGTGTTTACTATGAGAATTTGCATAGTTTCCTTGAAGATGTGACAACTGTATCTTCAGGATTTTCTTAGGTTAGGACAAATGTACAATTGGGTGGATTAGACATTGAAAAAAGTACATGTTTAGACTTGAAAATGTTAAGATTTTATTAAAAAAATAACTGGATTTAGGAATTCACAAAACAATAGGATGTTATTGAAGTTTTTGGAACTGACTTCTGAGTGTGTTTCATGGTGCTGTTTGATAATCATTTGTGAATTTGCTTTTGTTTTCAGAAACATTTTGTTTGATTGCATGCCCCACTTTTCACGTCTTTTTATTTATTTTTATTTTTATTTATTTTTTAACCTTTTGAACTTTTTACTGAAATCACAAACATACATTTTTCACTGCAGTATGTGACAGTTACATCTTTCAGTTTGGTCACTCCTTTAAAGCTCGAGTATATCACACTTTGAACTGTCCATAAGCCTGAGCAGCCTGCCTTGACAAGCAGGCAGGAGACCCCACCAAGATCAAATATTCAGGCAGACTAAATGCAGAGCATGTGTCTCTAAACATGATAGAGTTGAAAATGACAGTATCACTAAGAGTGATACAGTTCACAGGTGAAATCTGCCTACCGTGTTTCTGAACCTGGAGTGGTACAATAAGTTATCACACACGCACGCACGCACGCACGCACGCGCACACACACACGCGCACACACACGCACACACACGTTTTTACGTCAAGTGGAATTTGCAGTCTATACCTGTACTTTTAAAAAATTTAAACAGGGTGGAAATTCAGACTAAAAAGTAATTTTCTTAGGGTAAATCCAACAACTTCTTTCATGAACTAATTGTTAAAAACCTGAAGTAGCTAACAAAACCAGAGAACACATCCACACCACAGCCGCTCGTCCTTATTTGGGTTGGTTACACAACTGGCTTAACGTCTCCGTATTAGCAGGAGCGCTCCAAAGAGCTGGTGGCTTCGAGGCCACTCACGTATATACTGGGCTGGCGTGAGATAAAATGAATGATGGGAGTGGTTAGTCAGGAAAGCTGCTTTGTAAAAATAACGTTTTACCTAAATTTTGAAGAAGTGCTATGGATAAATAGATTTATCAGAGAGAAATGGATGTTAAAAGAAAATCACAGTGGTGGGAATTATTGGATGCAAACATTTTCCTTGATTAGTCAATTTTAAAATAAAGGTAACACAAACTTGGTAAGATTATAACATGAACTGGAGGGATCTGAAGTTTGCGTTGGAGAATTGAAGTAAAAGTTTGATCATTGACTGACCAGAATTCCATGAAAAAGGTAGGAAAAAATGTAGCTAGAACATGCTTGGGGAAGTGACAGGAGTGGAGGGTCAGGCAGAGCTGATCTGCGTGGTGGGGACATTAAGAGGAAGGTGGGTCATGGCTTTTGTTTTTGAGACAGGTTTTCAAAGTGTCCTCATACTTACTCTGTAGACCAAGCTGACCTCACACCCACAGAGATCTGCCTGCCTCTGCTTCCCAAGGGCTGGGATTAAAGGTGTGCTTTGCCACATCCAGCAGAAGATGGATTTTTTTTAAATGATGACATGAAATATTGTGGCTCCTAATTGTGTTGTACAGAGCTAAATAAAAATGAAACCACTTGGTGCTGGAGAAATGGCTTGGTGGGTGTACAAGTGTGGGGACTTGAATTTGATAAAAGCGGAGTACAGATCTGTATTTATAACCTCAGTTCCTCCTTTTATGGGGTGGGGGTGGGGGTGGCGTGGGGAGGTTGAGGGGACAGGTTGATGTATAGCTGAATTGGCCAGCTCCAGGACCTCCAGCATCCACAGACAGGCACACCTGTGAATAAACACACATGAACACATGCACTCACATATACCACATATCAAGTGGAACAATGTTACTATTTTCTGCTATTCAGTTTAGTTGATGATAAAGTTTATATATGAGTTACAGATCTTAGGATACATATGTCTTTTTCTGTAAGAGACTCAGTGATTTGAGCTTTTGTTAAGTTTGACGTAAGAACACTGGAAGCCAGCCTGGCCTACATAGTAAGTTCTGGGACAGTCAGGGCCAAAACAAAAAAACAGACACTAAAATCCAAGAAAGCTAATAGAAATGGATGGATTTTGAATGAAATATTTGAGTTCAATGGAATATGGTGCTGAATTTTAATTAAAATAGTACATATTAGCCATAGTGTAAGAGATAATTGATAAAAGAGCTGATAGAAAAACAGGCAATAATTAAAGTTAATTATCTCAACCATCAGTTTCTGTTATTAAGTAGGTACTTGTTTTAAAAACTTGGAAAATTTGGAGACACTCCCCTGTATTAGAGGCAGAAAGAAAGCAAACCCTCATGCTTGATGGACATTAGGGTGAAATGCTTCAAGATTTAATTCCCTGGCTGGTACATGTTCTTACAGTTTATATGATTTATCTCTACTGGAATTTCTAAGGGCTCCTTAATTGAATGTATATTATATTTTATAACATCTAGAAGTACATAATGTGTAGAAGATCATTCTTGAAATGGAATTAGGGAAAACATGAAAATTACAGCAATAATAAAATTTAAGTTTTTTTTCTGCTTTTTAAAGAATTAAACAGTTTAGGAAATTTGGAGTAAATGGAGTTTTACAGTTTTAAGGTAGTAATGTGTTAGTTTTGAAATACATTTACATATTAGCCATTCTAACTTACAGTTAATGACTCTGTCCTGGTTACCTATCGTCCCCCAAATCAGCTAAAGCAAAAGATGTTTCCCTTGCTGTCGAATGGGAACTGGAAGTTTCATCTGTATGTCTCAGATTGGGAGTTGGTGTGGACAGGATGGTGAGAAGGGGTCAGAGAAAACGACTCTCGGTGTGTGGGTGCAGGACGGGACGCTTCCCTGAAGCCCGCTCTTCCTGCTTAGTTAGTCCAAAGTTTATGCCTCTGTGGCTCCTGAGCTGCGGGATAGGGCCACTGTGGTGTGCTTCCTCTGGCCGTGGGTTCCTGTAAGCTGAGTAGTAATGAAAAATGGCTACATGCGGGAACAGAGCTAGCAGTGTGAAAGGACACCACGACACTACGCTGATTGTTTAAACACTCCTCATCCACAGAAGCACTTACATAGGAGAGGTGGGAGATGGAGAAGCAATTTTCACAAGTCCCGTGTGATGCAGTGACTGTCTAGGGAAGTAGTGCTGTTAGAGTTACAGACACTCTAGATAGACCCCTGGTGGGGAATTGTCTGTCTGCCTGCCTTATGGTTGCCTTGCTTTCCAAGCCTGACTTAGCAGTTTTCCTTTCAGATGTTACCTAAGACTTAACCAGTATTGATTTCTGCTCCTCTTCATTAAAAATTTGCTGGGTTTTGTTTTGTTCTTTTGATTTGTTTTAAGACAAGATCTTACTCTGTAAACTTAAGGTGGCCTGGCTGCAAACTCAGAGATACACCTGCCTCCTAAGCTGGAATTAAAGGCTTGTGCCATTCTGCCTGGCCTTGCCATATTTTTTAAAAATGATAACAAATGATGAAAACAAAAAATGATAATATATATACATATATTAAAACAAATGATACTTCTATGCCAAACAATTGAATGAAGAAAGAATTGTTTCATTAAAAAGCTCAGTTTACTAAATACAATATTAGACTTAAGTTTGTGTGATTAACAAATAGCTTTGAGATATAAACAAGAAACTTCCTCAAAAAATTGGTAACATTAGCCTTGGATCTTAGTTCACCTTTTAGAATTTTGTAAATCAAGTAAACAGTAACTAAAGACTGGTCAGATTTGAATAGCGATGTTTTATTTAATAAGCGATTCCTAACATTCCTAATAGAGTGCATATTTTCTCAAATTCCTGTGATTCTTTTTTGTTAAAAAATGTTTTTAGCTGGGCAGTGGTGGCGCACGCCTTTAATCCCAGCACTCAGGAGGCAGAGGCAGGCGGATCTCTGTGAGTTCGAGGCCAGCCTGGGCTACCAAGTGAGTTCCAGGAAAGGCGCAAAGCTACACAGAGAAACCCTGTCTTGAAAAACCAAAAAAAAAAAAAAAAAAAAGTTTTTATAAATTGTATATTGGTGGCCAGAGAGATGACTCATGGGTTAAGAGCACTTATTGCTCTTCCATATAAATCTTTTTAAGAAGGTTGTATATTGGCCTCAAAGAGAGTTTTAATTTTATACGAGAGAAATTCTATAGGTGATGTTGTTTTACTGTGGTGTGCAGTAAAACTTGATGTTAAGTGATAGTAGCCAGAATAGCTCTACTGAGACTGTGCTACTGTGCTTTGCTTGAACTTGAAAAAAAAAAAAAGATGCCTAACCTTTATTTGAGCATGGTAGGTTAGATAGCAATGTGTCATCAGCATCCCACTAGAATTGTAATAGAAGGTTAAGAGAGTGATCCCGAAGTAAAACCTGGCAACTAGTAGTGACTAACTGTAGAAAAACCCGACTAATACCCAGGGAAAGGGGCCTACGCCTGGTCATGAGTTGGTGGCTACAGGGCCATTAAAAGAAACTTCTAAAAGCCTGTAACACAAGCAGCGCTTGTGGGATCTTTTACCTCCAATTTTCTTTCCTTACACTGAACTGGAAGATCTGTGTAGATGAGAATAACTAGGCAGAGCTCAGGTTAAGGATATGTACCTAAACTCAAGGAGGATAACTACATGTTGAACTAGAAATCAACACCAGCCTGTTTTCTCCTCTCAGTTCTATCTGTCAGAATCCTATTCCCAGATGCCGGATTGGTTAATTCATGCGTTTACAGCTAACTGGTGTGAGAAAGGAAAAACAAAAACTCAGATGAGAATAGAGGACGATCCAGGTAAACGACTCAGATTGAAGGTATTGTAATGACACCTGCCCACAGACAGTTCCTAAGCGACTTTTAAGTACTTAAACCTAGGACTGAGGATCACCAAGCACTTGAGAATAAGCGGAAGATGATAGCGGAGGAGGTAGAAGTGCTGACTACAAGAGAACTGTAAATGGTAACGGTATCTTTGGAAGCTATAAAAAGGCAGGTGTTTGGAAAATAAGGAAGAGCTCTTAGAAGTTTAGACTAGGAAACAGGGTGGGAACTTCAGAGCACTAAACATTTAATAGAAGAGTTAGGAGTTCAGAGTCCTCATAGAAGGTTGGACGACAAAGTTAAATCTTCCACAAAGGATAAAGGGGATGTAAAGTGGAGAAGATAAAATCAGAAGACACTTGGAGGTTCAGCATGGGGAAAACAATTACAGACTAGAAAATGAATGGAAGAAGTTAGCGGTTGAGCAAGAATTGAGTTTTACATAACAAGGGAAGCCTGGTTGGGGTGCACACCTGTGGCTTAGGGTTGGCTGAAGCAGGATTGCGAGTTTGAAGCTTGCATGGGCTGTGGAACCAGCTCAAGTTCAACCTGGATGGTGTAGCAAGACAATGTCTCAAAAATTGAAAAAGAAAGGGGGCGATGGAGGGTCAGGGGCTTGGCTGTAGCTTGATGATAGCGCACTTGGCTAGCATGCCCAAGGCTCTGGGTTCAGTCCCCAGGAAAACACACAGAATGTTCAGCATAGTGTTTGAAAACATGTCCATGTTGAAGTTTAGATACCAGAAATAAAGGGAAGGTCATAAATGAGGATTATGAATCGGCATTGGAAAATAATAATGAATGCTTTCCAAATTCTGAAGGAAAGCTATTCTTGTATGTTACTCATTTGCACTCTACTACCTTGTCACGCGTGGGAGCAGCTATAAAATCCCAGAACTGTTTAGAACCTTCACTGCAGATGCAGTGTGTTTTAGGAAGTTACTGAAAGATACATGCTACATAAAGAGCGAGGGGGTAAACTACAAAGAGGAATGATCCCATACTAGACACAGGTGACTAGAATTCCTGGAATGGTGGTGGGGGGAACCAAGGATGCAGGGTTTGTTTTTGTTTTTTGTTTTTGGAGCTGAGGATCGAACCCAGGGCCTTGTGCTTGCTAGGCAAGTGCTCTACCACTGAGCTAAATCCCCAACTCGGATGCAGGGTTTGAAGAGTGACTGGTTTAAATTGGGACAGGACAGTGAACAGCTCTGTGTGTGTGTGTGTGTGTGTGTGTGTGTGTGTGTGTGTGTGTGTGT
>CABHPR010085925.1:2326-29552 GCA_902168415.1 Peromyscus melanophrys | reverse complement strand
ACTGTTTGGACCTTTTCTTTGTTAGGATATCTTCCCCCTTACTCTAATAACGTCTTATTTTTTAAAGTTAGCTTTGAGGGAGAATGCTGGAAATTGAACCCGGGTTATCATGCATGCTGAACACATGCTCTATCACTGGGCTATCTCTACTCCGACCCAGATCACTTTGTGTCCTGTGCTGTGTTGTCTCCTTATGTAGTCCGTGCTGACTCTCAGCACCTGGTGTAGCCAAGACTATCCTCGAACTCCTGGTTCTCTTTTCCCAACCTCCCAAGACCCCTCCCTCGTCATATATACGCTTTGTATTTTTCCTCACCAGTGGCACATTCTGTCTTTGGCTTTTACAGTTTGGAAGAATGTGTAATACACGGTGTTCCTGAGTGCTCTATGTTCATGTCCACTCACCTTCTGTGGTTTCTGGTCTGGGTCTCATTTGTAAGGAGACTTTTTTCTATCAAGTCTGTTTTCTTTGAGGCCTTCATCACTTACATTGAGGTTTATTATCACTGGTGTTAATTTCCCCTCAAGACATAGGTACCTTTTGAAAAAGCTTTAACATGTTTTAAACATGTTTAGTTTTGGAATTTTTAAGGTACTGAGGTGGTGGTTCAGTCAGGATAAAACATGACCCCCAAACAGGCATACATACATGTATGACTTGACCAACAAGAAATTATGCCAGTTTTTCTGTGTGCATACTGTTTGAATGCATTTTTCCTTATTGTTGCAGGTAGATTAGGGCCCTTACTACCTAAAATTTCTATTGTAGAGTCATTAGTGGGTTAGACCACAAAACAGAAACAGGACTTTAGAAATAAGATTTTAGAGCAGTAGCCTGCTTTTTTACTAATGTGGATTAATTTATATCCTATAAGTGAATCGCATTACTCCGTGTACATGTGTACACATGGATTCATGTGTGTGTGTGCATGTGGAGGCCAGAGGTCAACCTCAAATGTTGCCTTAGGAGCTATCATCTTTGTTTTCAGGGAAGGGAATTTGTTTGTTTGTAACAAGGTCTGTCCTGGAACTTGCTATGTAGATCAGACTAGTTTTGAAACATGAAGATCCACCAGTCTCTGCCTCCTGAGTGCTAGAATTGAAGGCATGTGCCACCATGCTTGGCCTACCATGGTTTTTGAGGCAGGGTTTCTCACCAGGACCTAAGGCTTGCTGGTTATGCTGGTTGGCTGTGGGGCCCCTGGGGTCTGCCTGTGCCTGTCTTTGCTTCCTTGGTTTTTGTTAGGGTTACAGCTGCAGAACACCATGCCTAGGGTTTGGTGTGGGTGCTGGGGGTCAAACTCAGGTCCTCATGCTTGTATGGCAGCTCATTGCCGAGTGACATGTCTCCCCAGGCCTGAATCCTAACACTCTGAAGAGTTCTCAAGCTGTCGCAAGGCTGCGTGCTGTTTGAGGGAGAGAATTAGAAGGGTTGCCCTCTGTGGTTAGTCTTGAGCCACACCTACATCTAAAGACACATCTAAAGGGTTGGGCTTGAGGGAGCAAAAGAATGAGTGAAAACAGTTGCCATAGATTTGCTCCAATTTTCCCTGTTGTAACTTGACACAAATCCCATGAAGTGATATTTTCCTAGTTTGCAGAGAGAGAACAAACGGTCAGAGAGTAAATGTGTATTATTGGTCTCTGAATCCAAAGCTCATTCGTACTCTCTTCATAGGGTATACATTGTCTCTTCTCTACTAGAGTTTTTCTACATAGTGTCTCTTGTACCAGAAGTGTCTTGAATGTCGCCTGAAGCTCTTACATGTTTCTGTGTCGTTTCCTTTACTTCTTACCTCAGCATTGAAAGTAAACATGAGGTTACAATCCTAGGAGGACTCAACGAATTCGTCGTCAAGTTTTACGGACCACAAGGAAGTAAGTACATGTGTGGGTGTGCGTTCTTTTTATCATCTTTACAGACAGTGAAGTAAGTTTTAGCGCTAGAACCAGCGTGTGGAGAAACCCTTGTCACTCATGCCCTCCTTCTCAGACTCCGGGTTCTGTCACGATGGCATGTTCTGAAGTAGGAAGAAAGGAACGTGACTATCTCTTATCAAATAATTGAGTGGTGTTCAGTAGTATCAAGTAAGAGAGTGACTATTTGCTTAACTCTGGATATTTTAAAGGAAAATACGTGGCGTGGTTTTCTGTTTGTTTCTGGTACTGGTGATTGACCCCAGGCTTTGTGCATTTTTGGGAAGTGCTCTACCACTGAGTTACAGTCCCTGGTCTTCCTTTCTTTACTTTTAAAAGTTTTCTTTTGTTTTTTTGTTTGTTTTTTGTTTTTGTTTTTTTGTTTTTTGGTTTTTCAGGACAGGGTTTCTCTTTATAGTTTTGGTGCCTGTCCTGGACTTTTTTTTTTTTTCTTCTTTTTTTTTTCTGAGACAGGGTTTCTCTGTGTAGCTTTGGTGCCTTTCCTAGAACTCACCCTGTAGCCCAGGCTGGCCTCGAACTCACAGAGATCCGCCTGGCTCTGCCTCCCTAGTTCTGGGATTAAAGGCGTGTGCCACCACCGCCTGGTGCTCCTGGACTTTTTAACCCAGGCTAGCCTGGGACCCACAGCAATCCTCATGCCTTACCTTCTGAGTGCTAGCATCACAGCCTGTGTCCCCATGTCCAGTTAGTTCCTGAATTCTTTGAGAATTAGTTTGAGGCCTTTTTCAGGAGAGAGCGGGATTTGATGTTCATTTACATTTGGATTTATTTTCTAATTTGAAGACGCAGTCCAAATGGATGACATGTTTTATTTCTGTTCCAGCACCATATGAAGGCGGAGTATGGAAAGTCAGAGTGGATCTTCCTGATAAATACCCTTTCAAATCTCCTTCTATAGGTATGTGATGACTTGCTTTCTATAAGACAGTTCTGAAACCTAAGAGGAAAATAAAAATCTTATATTTTTTGAGAGATGATTAAGCTCCAAAATTTTTACTGAACTGAATTTTTCCTTTCTTAGCTTTAAAAAAAAAAAAGATTAATTTACTTATTATGTATATGGATCTTCTGTCTGCCTGTACGTCTGCACACTAAAAGAAGGCATGGGGTCCCATGGGCCTACAGTTATGAGCTATCTTCAGAATTGATGCCATGCCTAGTCTCCTGCATTACACTAACCCCTACTCCAGCAAAAACTTGTTTTCTGAAGGTGTGCTATGATCCCTAGCTTCCAAATTTCTGTGTAGGGCAAATAGTATATTAGGATGATGTAGTGTGTCAGAATGGTTACACAACTAAGTCCTGTCAGAAGCTGCAGCCTTGCACTGGTCCCAAACCACTTTACTTCCTATAGAGTTTGCTGTCCTAAAAATGCTAAAGAGCATTTCCTTTTTTTTTTGTTTTTTTGTTTTTCAAGACAGGGTTTCTCTGTGTAGCTTTGCGCCTTTCCTGGATCTCACTCTGTGGCCCAGGCTGGCCTCGAACTCACAGAGATCCACCTGCCTCTGCCTCCCCAGTGCTGGGATTAAAGGCTTGCGCCACCACCGCTCGCATCTGTCATTCTTAAACTGGTGAATTCTTAGTGTTTATCTGAACAATAGGCTGTCCTTTTCCTTCAGGTCCTTAGGGTGGTTTTCTAATCCTGCAGCCCCCAGGAGATGTTTATGGATAAATGGATGAGAAATGATCTCAGTGCTGCTGCAAGAGCCTGCAGGTTGTAGAGATAGGGATGGTAGCAGGATAATTGTGAGGTGTTGAGTCCAACACAGCTCACAGGCACACTGGACGTTAGACCTGTGTGGCTGGGGATCGAAGCCTTTCCACAGCTTCCTTCCACAGTGGCAGAAAGGAGGTGTCACTCTCTTCAGAGGGCTTTTCTGCTCTGGTTCCCGTGCCTGGTTTACTCATGTGTCTCTTAACTGTAGTGTTTCTTTCTATTGCAACAGTTCAAATATAAACTTTAAAATATTTGTCATAAATACCTATTTAAAGACAGGAAATTGGCATTCCAGGTATAGCTTTGTAACCTTACATTGCTGTTTACAGGAAACAGTAGGGCTGTGGAAGCCAGGAATAAACTATGGTAATGCAGCCTGTGCTGTAGAAATGTAGCTATTCCTCCAGCTTTAACCTGTTGTCTCAGGCAAAGGGTGCATTTTACTGTAGATTTCTGAACTTTATTCTAAAAGATCTTTTTTCTGCTCCATCGCTGGGATCAGACTCCAGGCCTGGCACATGCTAGGCATGTACTCCACCACTTAGCTGCCCTAAAATACCTAAACTAACTAATGACCAAATTCCCAAGTTAATGCCATGGTATAGTTGGTTAAGACAAATGACCAAGTTAATTTAACATTCGTAAGTTTTATTTTGCCATTCTCTACACTTTTTAGAATTTGATACTCTACAAATGAGTATCATCTTCCCTTGAGGAAGTTGATCTAGTTGAGATATTTGTACAAGCTGTTCTTTCCTTTAAAGGAGAATTGCATAAGAGTTTTAATCAGTTTGTGAGGTGACCCATTTTCAGGTCATCAACAACGTAATACTGTTAAGATGTTCTGTAAGCATTTGGAGAGGCAGTAGCTCATTTTAAAAAGGCAAGGCTTAGTTTCCGAGTTGTATAGACATGGAATTAAACAGAAGGGAAAGAAAATGAGATAAACTCAACTCATTGTTTCTTTAAAATCTTTCTCCCATAGTATCTGGCCTGTCTCCTATTCTTGAGTTTAATTTAAGCCCTTAAATATTGAGATGTAGAATTGGGATGTGTAACTTGGTGGCAGTGTGCTTGCCTGGCATGTATGAGGTCCTGAGTTCAGCCCCAGCACTTAAATAGATAAATAATAATTAAAAAATCTTTTATGTTTATGCTGTGTGTCTGTCTGCCTATGTGTAGACTCAGATAGTCCTTCAATCTGTCCTTTTGCCTAAGCCTCCTGATCTCAGGCATATGCCATTAATCTTAGCAGCTTGGATTTTAAAATATTTATGAGTATATAATCTGTATGTGTGAGTTAATGTGCAGGTATGTATACATGTTGGTGTATGGAGGCCAGATGTCAGATGTCAACCTTAGGAGCTGTCTACTTGGTTTTTGAGGCAGTCTCTCTCACTGGGACTGAGGTCTCACAGTTAGGCTAGGTTGCCTGGCCAGTGAGCTCCAGGGGTCTGCCTGTCTCTGCCTCCGGTGCTGGAATTAAAAACATGTGCCTCTGAGTACAATAGTTCTGGCTTCTTTTTCATATTTCTTTTTTCATTTGTAGATGTTTCTTAGTGTGCCTATTAGTGCTGCAGCTAGCTGTTAGTGACCATGTGTAGTTATATATAGTTAGGCATGCATGAGTAACCAGTTATCACTGGTTATCAGGGAAGAATTCTGGACTTGGTTCTCATTTTTCCATAAAACTGACACTCATCTGATCTGTGGTTTCCTTTCTAGAAAATAAGACACTGGCCAGGATCTTATGTGGCACACATCTCTAGTTGCAGCTATTCAGTAGGCTGAGATAGGAGGACTGCTTGAACCCACAAGCAGTATATATATACACACACACATATATATCATAAAACGGGAAAAATGAACAGCCGGGCTTAGTGGTGCTTACCTGTAGTGTCAGCACTGTGAGGAGGTGGAGGCAGGAGGGTTAGGATTCAAGGCCAGAATGGACTACATAGGATCCTATTAGAATTAAGTGAATTCTGTGTGCTTGTTGTTAACTGATTCATTGGAATCCCAAATAGTTCTCAGTTCATGAAGATTCTGTTTTAAGCTGAGCAGTTGCTCCACAAGCTCTCATTGTGTGCTTCTCCAGATTCCGTTTGTTAGCTTGTGCTTGGCAGTTAGGAGAAAGCTTCCACCAGTGCAAGGAAAAGATGTGCAGTAGTTGCACAGCTGAGTACATATTCTAAAAGGGCACTAGTGTGCACATAAACAACAACAAAACCATTGTATATAAAATGCTTCATGTGTCTTGGGCGTGGTAGCACATCACTGTGGAGACAGAGCTGTTAGTCCAGTTTCAGACTGTTCTACGTATCTAGTTTTAGGCCAGCCAGAACTGTATAGTAAGTCCCCAAACAACAACAAAATGTTTTATGTGTAGCCAAAAAGAGTAAAGATTTTTAAAAAATGAAGCAATAATTGGTTGAGCTATAGTGTTTGCAAGCTTGTTTTGTTTTGTTTTGTTTTGGTAGCTAGTCTAGTAGTATATATGCTTGGGAAAGTTCTTATGTCCTTTGAAATTTTTTACTTCCAAAAAAAAACAAAAACAAAAACAAAGTAAACCAGTCATGGTGGCACACACTTGTAATCCCAGCACTTGACAGCAGAAACAGAGTGATCAGGAGTTGAAGGTACTCCTTGACTATGTAGTGAAATGTACTGAGCCATAGCATAGACCTTTAGATTAGATTAGGCTGTCACATCAAAATAGGATAGTTTAGGTTATCAGACTAATCAAAATCCTTTTTACATTTCCTAATCCGATACATTTTTAGTTGGAAGCTACTCTGGTAACCATATTTTTATGCTTGTGCCAGTGATTAAGGGCAGTGCATTTCAGTGCCCTTTTATTCACTGTGGTCAGCAGTTACCTCACTATTTTAGGATTGACGTTTTATAATACAGTGTGACTATCTGTAGAACTTAGGATGCTTAGTTCTAGTTCATATGTTCCTAGATGGAAATAGTCTATAGTTACTCCCCCAGAACTAATGTGCATAACTGAAGTGAGCAGTGGATTTTCAGGATGGGGAGGAGTGTGTCATGTCAGTCACGAGAGATTTGGAGTTAGTCATTTTTAACAAAGGCTTACTTGGGCCGCCACAGTATTTGTACAAATAAGTGAATTTTTGAGCTAAGACAGCAACATTCCATTTAGATCATTTATATCCTTTCATACTTGATGTTCCTATCTCACATAGCTGTCTTGAATTTCAGTAGAGAAGTGTTAGGAACATTTCATGAACATACTAAAGTCATTACTGTGAGAATGCAGCTGTATAATGTCCCCTTGTCACAGGAGCTCTGAAAGTGAGTGTGGTCACAGTGTGCATTCATTTCATCGAATTAATTGGACCCTTGCTCTGCTGGTGCTTGTAGTCAGAAGTTCTCCTGTGTCCCACCCTGCTGGCGGTCGGGACAAGTCTTTCCCACTCGTGTCCCCCAAGTAAACACACAGAGGCTTATGTTAATTATAACTGCTCGGCTATTAGCTCAGGCTTATTACTGACCAGCTCTTACACTTAAATTAACCCATAATTCTTACTTGTGTTTAGCCACTTGCCTTGGTACCTTTCCTCAGTTCTGCTTTGTCATCTTGCTTCCTCTGTATCTGGCTGGTGACTCCTGACTCAACCTTCCTCTTCCCAGAATTCTCTCTGCCTATCCCACCTATACTTCCTGCCTGACTACTGGCCAATCAACATTTTATTTATCAATCAATCAGAGCAACATATATTCACAGCATACAGAGTGATATCCCACAGCAGGTGCTGCTGAAGTGCTAGGATACAGAGGTGAGCAAGCTGCTCTCATGCAAACTTAAAATGACTGACCACTTTATGTAAAGAATTGATGTAATGGGATAGTAAATTTGGATTAGATATTTAATCTAACCAAGTACATTTAAATTAATACTTAAAAGACCACCCTAATCCTCCTAGATCAGAAAAAGAGTATACCAGGCAAGAAGAATTCCAAAGTACTAGTGTCCCACCCGGGGAGGCAGTGATTAGGGGTACACCGAAGCAGGGGTGGTCACAGAGGGCTTTGTAAGCTAGGCTCATAGCTTAAATTTCATCTTAATGTAATGGAAAGATCATTTAAAGGTTAGATTTCGGTTTTTCGTTGATGACTCTTCTGTTGAGAGGGGAATGACGGATGGAAGCAGTTCCTCCAGCTGCTATGAGAAAGATCCTACTGTTGTGGACAAGGATGCTGAGGTTGAGAAGTTAACAGGCACCTGGCTTGGGATCAAATACATGTAATCCTAGCATTCACGAGGTGGAGGCAGGAGGATCCGAGTATTTCAAGGTCATCCTCAGCTGCCTAGTGAGTTCAAGGCCAGCCTCGGTTATAGGAAACTCTCACAAAACTAAAAGTTTTTCCTTTACTGGCAAAGGGAAAGTTTGTGTTTTATTTTATTTTGGTTTGGTTTTGAGACAGAGTCTTGAACTCAAAGAGAGAACCACTTGCCTCTGCTTCCCAAATCTAGGATTAAAGATGTACCATATACCCAGCCATAGAACGGACAAGATCTCACTGTGTAGCCCAGGCTGGCCTGTAACTCATTGTGTAGACCAGGCTGGCCTCGAACACAGAGATCCACCTGCCTCTGCCTCCTGAGTGCTAGGATTAAAGAAATGTGCCATTATACCCAGCCTGGTTTTGTTTATCTATTTTTTTATGGGAGATTCTGAAAGATTTTAAATATTCTTTGTAGGGAGTTGTCTAGCAAAGAAAAACTTGATGCAGTAGGGTCAGTAGGAGCCTTTGAGAAAAGAGGGGGTAAGAGAAGGGAGCATATATTCATTGGAGATGTTAGAGATGGAAAAATGAGCCCAGATGGTAATGGCGCACACCTTTAATCCCAGCACTTGGCAGAGGCAGGCCAATCTCTGTGAGTTCAAGGCCAGGCTGGTCTATAGAGCAAGTTGCAGGACAGCCGGGGGTACACATTGAAACTCTATCTCTAAAAAATAAAAAATGGAGGCCAGGCGGTGGTGGCGCACGCCTTTAATCCCATCATCACTCAGGAGGCAGAGGCAGGTGGATCTCTGTGCATTCGAGGCCAGCCTGGGCTACAGAGTGAGTTTCAGGACAGGCTGCAAAGCTACACAGAGAAACCCTGTCTCAAAAAACCAAAACAAACAAAAAGGAAAGTGAGAAAGCCTGCCAGTTGGATATTCTCTTTATAAAAATGGACTGTTGAGTGAAAGAGAACTCAAGGAGGGAAGAGAGTGGGAGATGTACAGAATAGGAGTAAGCAGAAAGAAAATCATTGGAGAATGGGGGCGGCTAACAGGAAGATTGTATGTGGCAGGGACAGTTCTTGAGCACACTGTGACAAGTTTTTTTTTTTCTTTTATAAAACTCAGTATATAGACGTAAACTCCACAAATGCTCTATTTTGCTAACAACACTCATACCCAGCAAATACTCAGGGCCTGTTGCATTGAAGAAAATGAGAATAAGTGGATTTCTATTTAGTGTCACCTCAGTGTCCTATTTGCCCTCTAAATCCAAGGATTCTGTATCCACTGATTGAACCCCACTATGTATCAGAAACAATCTGAAAGCTATTTCATCTATAAGGAATGTGTACAGCATTCCCTGAATGATAAAATGCAACTCATCACATAGCATATGTGTTGTATCAGTTATAGATGGCCCAGAGGTCACTGAAATACATGGAAAGATGTGTCAGTCATAGAAAACTAACTCCTGTGCCTATGGAGCACTTGAACTTTGGTGGAGTTTTGGTCAGTAGTGGTGTGCTGCTGGAGCAACCCCAACGAGGGGCTGCAGAGGAACGGCTGGATAGCAGATAGACATTTTCTGTGGGAAGGGCATGGGGTTTGCAGAGGACTGCTGCCGGTTGTTAGTGGTAGCTCTTCAGTCCTAAGTTGAATAAGGGCTGGCAGGTAGGAAGAAGATGAATGTCAGAAAATCCTTAGTAAGGACAAGAGACTGTAGGAGAAGAAATGTCTAGATTTGTGACTGAAGAGGCATTGCTGTTGGTAGATAATTAATGGCAGTTCTTGGTATGTCCTGGGAATATGAAGTGGAATGAGACAGAAGAACAGCTGTTGAGGAGAAACAAAAAACTGAGAGGGTAAGAATATGGTCTTTATGATGATAATAAATAGGGGTGGGGCAGAGCGAGGACTGGGTACCAAGTACTGAAGTTATCACAGAGAGAAGCCAGGTATTACTAAGTTGGTCCTGTTGACAAGACCCATGTCATAAAAATTCATCTTGCTCTTCAGTGGAGTAGTAGAGTAAAAACAGTACATTAGCTTACCTCTTCTTTTTTTTTTTTTTTTTAAGATTTATTTATTTATTTTGTATACAGTGTTCTGCGTGCAGGCCAGAAGAGGGCACCAGATCTCATTACAGATGGTAGTGAGCCACCATGTGGTTGCTGGGAATTGAACTCAGGACCTCTGGGAGAGCAGCCAGTGCTCTTAACCTCTGAGCCATCTCTCCAGTCCTTACCTCTCCTCTTAAGGGTTGACCTTCCCTGTGTGTGCTACTGAAGAGGATTTAGCCTTTTCTTCTTGAAGTTGACCTAATAATGCCGATTTAAATTCTGTCTTGAACAGTTCCTTTTTTCCCTTTTTTTTTTTTTTTTGGTTTTTTCGAGACAGGCTTTCTCTGTGTAGTTTTGGTGCCTGTCCTGGATCTCGCGCTGTAGATCTCACAGAGATCACCTGCCTTTGCCTCCTGAGTGCTGAGATTAAAGGCGTGTGCCACCGCCACCCGGCCCTTTTTTCACTTTTAAAAGATGCTTTTGTTTATATATATTGGTTATTCATAATAAGTATTATGACATTTTCATGTGTATATATTTCTATTGTATTACCCTGTTACCCCCACACACACTCCTGCTAATTGCTTTTCTCCCTTTCTGTTCCTAGCTAAGGGGTGTGGGTGTGTGTGGGTGTGTGTGTGTGTGTGGGTGTGTGTCTGTCTGTGTCCATCCGTCCCACTGAGTTTCATGAGGGTTCTTTACAAGAGCATGTATAAAAGTTTGTTTATGGGAACTTGGACACCTTAATAGTAGCTGTACCACTGAGGAATGTCTCTCTGTCCCATATAACTTTGTGTAGATCGTCACAGAGATGCAGTGCTCTGTTGGTCCCTCTATTACGTGGTAGTGTTGAAGGGCCAGTCCTGTGGGGACCTTTTGCATGTAATCACAATTACAGTAAGTTCAAGAATGCAGCAGTCATATCTGCCCTGATGTCAGTGTTCCACTCTACATACCCACCCTTCTCCTCTGTCCCTTACAGGCTTTCTGCCCTTCTGCTTTGTTCCTGAGCTTTGGAGGAGTGGTATAGGTGTCCCATTTATGGCTTGGACATTTGACAGTTATTTGTGCTCAGTATTCTGGCTAGTTGTGAGTCACTTTGACCACTGCAGAAGGACCACTAGTCTATAGGCTTAACATAGTTATTTAGAAGGCAGTCGGACAAGCACATCCCGATCACTTAGCAAAACAACAGCAGTGGCTTCCCGACTGCCCTGTGATCTCCCCAGCCACAGGCTTTTGGCTGGGTCTACAGTACCAGACACGAGTCCAGGCAGAAAGTACTTGGTACTCCTCTAGCAGACTTGCCGCTATTGCACCAGTCGTCTCCTCTCGCCTAGTGAGTCGTCGTTGTTGCAGACAGAGTCCAGAGCTGAGTAAGACTGTTGATGATGACAGTTCTCCGCTGGTAGCCTGAAAAGCAACATAGCACCTTTGGACACTGGTAGGGCTCGCTAACAGGTAGGAAGTGCCTCACCAGTTCCAGCTTGATTTCTCCGTGTCCTACAACTAAGGTGTGCTTGCTATCTACACAGTAGGGTCTTACCACCTAGTTCTGGTGGGCAAACAAGAACAGTGGTAATTGCCTGTATTGTTTTGAAAGCCCCAGGAGAAGCCTCTGACCAGTAGGGAAGTAGTCTACTCTTGGCACTAGGATTTTCATTTAATAACATGGCTTCTGGGTGGTTCATTGTTACATTATCTTCCTGTTGGCTAAACAAACCTTCTGTCTTGCTGCCCAGGTTTCTGCTTTCAAATGGATGATCTTCACTTTTGTGTTAGTATTCTGACATCTCTTCTGGTATATTATATGATTTATTTGTTGTTAAGATTTGATGTTAGAATGCAAACATGTAATCTTGGCTTCCTTTTTTACCTGTTGTAAGGTTGATTTTAGATTGAATTTTATGTATGTGTCTGTATGAATGAATACCATCTGGTGCAGGTGCTTACAGAGGCCAGAAGAGGGTCTTAGATGCCTTGGAACTGAGCCGGGCGGTGGTGGCACACGCCTTTAATCCCAGCACTCAGGAGGCAGAGGCAAGCGGATCTCCATGAGTTCGAGGCCAGCCTGGGCTACAGAGTGAGTTCCAGGAAAGGCACAAAGCTACGCAGAGAAACCCTGTCTCAAAAAATCGAAAAAGAAAAAAAAAGATGCCTTGAAACTGGAGGTACAGACAGTTGTAAGCTGCCCAGTGTGGGTACAAGGAACCAAATTTGGGTCCTTTGGAAGAGCAGCAAAGGCTTTTAACGCCAAGCCATCTCCCCAGCCTAGTTTCCTTTGCCTTTGAACTGAAGTTCTAAATTTTTTAAAAAGTTAGGTCAAACTGGGTGTGGTGGCGCATACCTTTAGTCCCAGCACTTGGTGGGAAAAAGCAAGTAGATCTCTGTGAGTTCGAGGCCTTCCTGGTCTACAAAGCAGGTTCCAGAACAGGCGCCAAAACTACACAGAGAAATCCTGTCTCAAAAAACAAAAAACAAAACAAAATGAAAATCCTTCCAGATCTCTCAGTATGACTAGCTGGACGAGCAAGACACTGAAAGATAAATTATGGAGATGGAAAGAGGTTAAAAAAGGAACAAAAGGCAGGTGGGCTAAAGGATTTGGTAACTTACTCGAGAAACAAAGACTTTTTTAAAAGAGTGATGTTTGTGTATAGTGGAGAGTTGCATTTCTAGGATGCAAACTAGGTTGTGCTGTTGAAGGACAACCCTCCACCTTTTTCTTTTTCCTTTTATTTATTTTTACTTTATATGAACTGGTGTTTTGCCTTCATGTATGTCTGTGTGTGGGTGTCAGATCCCCTGGAACTGGAGTTACAGACGGTTGTGAGCTGCCATGTGAGTGCCAGGAATTGAACCCAGGTCCTCTGGGTGCTCTTAACCTCTGAGCCATCTCTTCAGCCCCTACCCTTTCTTAGTTATAAATGAACTTTTTTTTAGCCATCTGGCCCTCGGATTCCAAATTATCAAAGAAAAAAGAGAAGCAGAAAAGAGGACCCCTTAGTGAGTAGATCTCCTGAAACTGACATAGAATGGCTTCAGAAGTTTCCATAACCATGGCTTTAAGAGTGAGCTCCATGCTTGCGTCCTCACCTGGAAAGAGCCCAGGTCTGTCTCTCCTGATAGGGAAGGCCTACTCTGAAGAGACGTCTGCCCAGGTGCAGGCTCCTCAGTTGGGCCTGTCTGCCTGAGGTAAGATGAAAGTCTGAGATGGAGGGCCAGTGCACACAGCTGGCATTTGGCTGTCACTCTTCCTCGGCTGATCACTCCAACTCTGAGTGTTAGGAGCTGAGACTGAAGCTCTGACTCTAAAGAATGCACATTCTGAGACACTGAAGGGAGACATGGCATTTAGTCTGTGTTTCTGGGTAGGTTTTTCTTTGGTACTGGGAATTGAACCCAGGGCTTCATACTTAAAGAAGCACAAGCCTCACCACCAAGCTGTATTCTCAACCTCTAAATATATTTTAAAAAGCAGAACGCTTGGTTTTGAATTGGCTATTTTCTGAGAAAGCTTGTATGGGCATATGTGTCCTAACATCAAAGTGAATGTTTTCCCTTACTATTTTCTCATAGGAATTCATACACTTACAGTTCAACTGCATCGGCCACACAGCAAACCACAAACACTCCAGTCCTGACTCACTCTGTTCCTGGGATAGAGCTAACTTTTACCTTTGGCATTTCCCCCCTTGCCTAGTCATTTGTCTGACCTCGAGTTTCACCAAGATAAATCTGGCAGAATTTACAGATGGGGGTTGACCCCAGGATATTTCTTCACCCACAGATTTGGTCATTAGTGTGTCTGCTAGCAAGTAAAATGTTAAAGATACATATAGATTTTACACAATGGATGGATATTCGGGGAGTAGAACACTTGCCTAGTGTTCAGAGGCCCTGAATTCAGTCTCCAGTGCTCCCACCCCTGGTCTCTGTCTCTAGGACTTGCTACATTTACTTGCCATGTTTCCATAAAAGCTGTTTGCAAAATACTTTCTCTTAAAATACCTTCATAATAGTTTCTGGTGAAATGGGAACAAGTGTTGGATGAAATTCTCTTATTGCAGACACACTCCTGAGTGTGGTGACAGCCTTGCCAAAAGGAAGAGAATGTGCCAGGACAAACACGCACCGGCCTGAGAACCTCCCTTCTCTGAATTCCTAGTTTGTTCTTTCCCAGCCTTCTCCCTTTCGAACCCACAAGTTTCATGTTAGCATCGTTGTCCAGAATCTAAATGGCTTTGCCAGAAACTCTGCACACAGCTTGTCCAAGAACAAATGTAAAGGAAATAATGCTCCTTTTCATTGATTGGCTTTGGGTTTTATTGTTTTTTAGCAGTTTGAGCTGAGCGTGGTAGCATATGCCTATAGTCTATGTACTTTGGAAGCAGGAGGATCATTGCAAGTTTGAGGCCAGCAAGGCAGGTTCCAGGCCAGCAAGGCAGGTTCCAGGCCAGCCAAGGCTACATAGAGCATGTCTGAAGCACACACATTCATGCTCATATTCTCCCCACCCTTCAAAAGCCTGCTATATCTTTCCAATATCAGATAGTCTGTGGAGCGAGGGATTCCAGAAGGATTTGAAAGTCAGGAGGAGAATGAATATGATCAAAGTACATTATAGACATGTATGAAATTCTCAAAAAATAATTTTTGAAAGAAATACGTTTTTAAATAAAAGCCTGCAGTAGGAAGAGCTCTCTGTGGTCTGGGAGGGTTTCTCAGGTAGTGTTGGTCTGTTAGGACCTGGTCCTTGAAGGCGAAGTTGTCAGTTGATGTTGCTCACTTTGGAATCGTCAGTGGTAGTTATGTATCAATCATGTTCTAGAATGTTCTACTTCGTGGTGCTGCCTTACAAAGTCACTTTCTTCACTGAACACTGGTCTGTTCTTGAAGCTCTAGACACTGTTAATAAATCCTAGATTTTGGCCCCCATAGGATCTCTAGAAATAGTCAGAATGGGGCTTTTAGAGATGACACACCCCAGCTGTTTATCTCCACAGATGACAAACAGACCCATGTTTGGAAGTGAGGTGACTGGCCCAAAGCTTGCAGTTGGTAGCAGAGTGAGGGCCAGAACTTTATTTAGTACTTTGCCCTGTGCATGTGCTTCTGCCCTATTTCTCAGAATTCTGATTGTGTTCATTTTTAATTTATTTTCATTTTATACGCATTGGTGTTTTGTCTGCATGTATGTCTGTGTAGGGTGTCAGATTCTCTGGAACTGGAGTTACAGACAGTCGTCAGCTGCCATGTGGGTGCTGGGAATTGAACCCCAGATCCTCTGGAAGAGCAACCAGTGCTCTTAACTGTCGAGCCGTCTCTCCAGCCCCTGATGGTGTTAATTAGAAGCATACCAGATGCAGGGCTCTGGACTCCAAGTCTTTTCCTACTAAAGTACATTTATGAAATTTTTTGGTCCTTTCTTTTATATACTCTTGTATTCAAACCAAGCCAAATTAAAATTTAGTTGCAAACAGTGTAGAAACTACATAATTCCAATTGTACTCTCCAGGCCAAAGCCAAAGAAGGGGATACTTTACTCTCTCATGGACAGTTTTGATATAGTCAGAGCTCGTCACCATCATTGTTCCTAACCCTTCAAGGGTGCTAAGGCATGTAGGATTCCCATTCATTCCATTGTTTGAGATATGCCATTGTATCACCTATCAA
The DNA here is from genome assembly GCA_902168415.1 of Peromyscus melanophrys. Taxonomy (NCBI): domain Eukaryota; kingdom Metazoa; phylum Chordata; class Mammalia; order Rodentia; family Cricetidae; genus Peromyscus; species Peromyscus melanophrys. Next base: position 13,902 of record CABHPR010085925.1, on the reverse strand, counting down.
ATACTGGAGGTGCTGGAACCTATTGAGCTGTCCTTCAACAAGCCTGTTCTGCTTGCTTTTTGACACCATCTGTTTAAAACAAGACTATGTTGAGATGCTAGTTTCACTGGCTTCTCATCTTCCTCTCATTGAAAGCTCTCTGCCCCCATACCTTGTCTTTTGTCCCTTGTCCCTTCACTTCAGCCAGTATCTTTGCTGATCTTCAAAAGTATAAATGAAGCCAACTTCTGGTGTACTTTTTACCTGGCTGTTTCATTAGCATACCAAATGCGCGCTCTCGCTCGCTCCCCCCCCCCCTCTCTCATGTGCGCATGTGCACACGCGCATCTTTCCTGGCCTCAACTGAGAATTGCAACCACTGCCCCTCACCTTCCTAATTTTTTCCCCTTCATAACATTGTCCACCTTCTAGTCCAACACGCGCTTGTTGTACAGAGCTCCCCAGACAAGTCCTATCTATAGTGAGCGTGGGGAGCTTCTGCTTCACCAGTGTTCACTGCAGGTTCTAGCAGAAGCAGGGTGTTAAAAGTACCAAGAGCATCTTTGGGTTATTAATAGTAGCTACCAACTGCTGTAGGTCATGTAGGAACCATTCTCAGTTCAAAAGATAGTGATTCAGTCTTGTTTCCTGTTCATTGGAAGGTTTTGTAGGCTGTGGGGTAGATCAGTTGTAGAATACTCAACCTCTCATGTGTAAGACCCTTGCTTTAATCCCAGCACTCGGGAGGCAGGGGAGGAGCATTGCAAGTGTGAGGCCAAGCTCTAAAATCCTTTATGATTGAAATAGTAGTATATTCTTTCTTTTTTTAAGATGTACTTGTTACATATACAGTGTTCTGCATGCCAGAAGAAGGCACCAGATCTCATTATAGATGGTTGTGAGCCACCATGTCATTCATGGGTGGGAATTGAACTCAGGACCTCTGGAAGAGCAGCTGATGCTCTTAACCTCTCAGCCATCTCTCCAGCCCCGAGATAAAAGTATATTCTTCAGTGCAATAGATCTTGAGGATCATATACCTCACAAGCTGAGGGAATTTTGATTTTTTTTTTTTTTGTAATGGATTTTGTTTTATTTAAACAAGAGGAAATTAAGATGTGAGATCTCAGAATAGTTGGTTTTGGTCTTATTGATCATTTTCCTTTAGAAGATTCAGCACTAGTTAACACACATATAATTAAATCTACTTTAAAAACCTGATAGTGGCTGGGTGGTGGTGGCCCACACTTGTAGTCTGAGCACTTGGGAGGCAGAGGCAGGCGGATCTCTGTGAGTTCGAGGCCAGTCTGGTCTACAGAGTGAGTTCCAGGACAGGCTCCAAAGCTACACAGAGAAACCCCCTTGATTTTGTTTGAAAGGTTAACTATTAATGTTAAACGTGGTAGAAACTCAGGAGCACCAGAAAGGAAATGTAGAAATACTGGAGCTACCGCTCAGACGCTTGACACTCAACCCTAGTTCTGGTTCTGAGGATGGGTTGGGAAGGAGTGGGGAGAGGTGGGGAGGGATAGGATTTTGAAAATACTGCTGCAAAAGTATTTCAACTGAGAATTCTGCACTGTTAACCTTTGAATGTGTTTGCTTCCAGCTTCTTACCTATGTACACACTTGATGTTAAAGGAAAAAAAAAAAGCAAAAGTAACCAAGCATTTTGTCTCCTTTTTAAAGATTTATTTGTTTGTTTGTTTGTTTGTTTATTTATTTATTTATTTATTTATTTATTTAGGTTTTTCGAGGCAGGGTTTCTCTGTGTAGCTTTGCGCCTTTCCTGGATCTTGCTCTGTAGACCAGGCTGGCCTCGAACTCACAAAGATCCGCCTGCCTCTGCCTCCCGAGTGCTGGAATTAAAGGCGTGCACCACCACCGCCCGGCCAAAAATTTATTTTTATTTAATATGTAGGAATTTTTACTTGCATGTATGTTTGTGCATTGTGTGTGTGCATACACTGCCAGAAGAAGCCAGAAGAGATCTAATTCCCTGGAGCTGGAGTTACAGACAGTTGTGAGCTGTCACATGGGTACTGGGAATTGAACCTAGGTCCTCTGGAAGAGCAGCCAGTGTTTTTAATCACTGAGCTATCTCTCCAACTTTCACTTTGTCTCTTGATTTATTTATTTTTAATTTATTTCTTATTTTATGTGTGTATATCTATGTTTGTGCCATGTGAGGCCAGAGAATGTCAGGTCTCCTAGAGCTGGAGTTACAGGTAATTGTGAGCCGCTGTGTGGCTGCTGGGAACTGAACTCAGGTCTTTAGCATTGCAGCATCTACTCTTAACTGTTGAGCTATCTCTCCAGCCACCTTTGTCTCTTTGAAAAGAATATTTAGTGTTGTATAAAATCTCTTGCTTTTAGAGACAGGGTCTGACTGTATCACCCAGGCTGGTCTCAGACTTGAAACCCTGCTTTTTCCCCCTGATGAGAGTCCTGTAGCACGACCTTGAGCAGATCAAATAATCAACAACCATCTTTTCCATAGTCTGTTTCGATGTCTACTGCAGCCATGGCTCTGTAGCCTAGTTAGAATATCTTTGCAGCTTTGATATATGTGGTTCAATAGAATTTCCCCTAAAGCACAGAGCATAAATACTACTTTATCATTTAAATAGTACTATATTATCAGTACATCAGTCTGTTATGTGGTTTTGCCTTGTTTAAAGAGTATTTTTAATTTATTCTTTGGCAAATTTATACATGTATTCCTTTTATCTTGATCCTAGCCACCCCCACACTCCTTCCTTCCACTCTTCCCTAGAAATTCCCAATATGCCCCCCACCTTTATGACCTCTTTCTTCTCTCTCTCTCTTTAAACAAATACCCACAGAGTCTAGCTCTGCCCGCTGAAATGTTGGCTGGTCTACTGCCTTGGTATTTTGTGGGTAGCCATCGCTGCTGTGAGATCATGTCCAGAAGACAACACGTCACCACAGCACTCCTTGACATCCTCTGCCTCTTAACATTCTTTCTGCCTCCTCTTCCTCCATGTTTCTGAACCTTGGGGTGGGTCTTTAGAGTTTGATATGATGTCGCATTTAGAGCTAAGTGTTCAAGCTCTCACTCAGTATTTGCCTTAACTACTGTCCACTGAAGAAAGTTGCCTTGAGAAGGCTGAGAGCATCACAACCTGTTGGTATAAACAAATATTTAGAAGTCATCTTGAAACTTAACGTTAGATCTGTCCAAACTGACACCTTCATCTAGTTCATTATGCTTGGCTGTGTAGGATTCCAAACCCATGAGTATTCTGCAATTGCTTTAGTCCCACATGTAGGGCAGGTTTTTCGTTCTCTTTTCTTTTTCTTTTTCTTCTTTTTCCAAGACAGTTCTGTGTACCCTTGACTGTCCTGGATCTTGCTCTGTAGACCAGGCTGGCCTCGAACTCACAGAGATCTGCCTGCCTCTGCTTCCCAAGTGCTGGGATTAAAGGCATGCACCATCGCTTCTGGACTAAATTTTTAGGTTTTTTTATTCCCCCCTTGGTTTTTCCAGACAGGGTTTCTCTGTGTAGTTTTGGTGTCTCTCCTGGAACTTGCTCTGTAGACCAGACTGGCCTCAAACTCACAGAGATCCACCTGCCTCGGCCTCCTGAGTGCTGGGACGCCACCACCGCCCAGCTAGATTTTTAGTTCTTGACTTTTTTTATTTTATTTTATTTTAGATGCCTCACAGTGTAGCCCTAGCTTGCCTGGAACCTCACTATGTAGACAAGGCTGACCTCAAACCCATGGAGATCCTCCAGCCTCTTAACTCCCTAGTGCTGGAATTAAAGGTATGCACCCGCCATGCCTAGGTGTTACAATGTTAACTTCCAGTATTCTTTTTTTTGTTTGTTTTTTGTTTTTGTTTTGTTTTGTTTGGTTTGGTTGGTTGTTTTTTTGTTTTTTTTTTCTTCGAGACAGGGTTTCTCTGTGTAGCTTTGCGCCTTTCCTGGAACTCACTTGGTAGCCCAGGCTGGCCTCGAACTCACAGAGATCCGCCTGGCTCTGCCTCCCAAGTGCTGGGATTAAAGGCGTGTGCCACCACCGCCTGGCAACTTCCAGTATTCTTAAAGGTTAACCTGGACATGTAAGTTATTAGCATTTTCCTAGCATTACAAGGAGTTTTTTTCCTTTTAAGACATGAACACTTCTATTAGCTTGGGATATCTCTTAAGCATCCCTAAATTTCTTTGATGAAAAATTAATATGGATGCACTCTTTCCACCAAAGTTATTTATGCATTACGGGACTTTCTTGCTGTAATATAGTAGATAAAGCTTTAAACTGTTGATACATAAAGGTTCTAAAGGCAAGAATTAAAGAGTGGGATTATTATTTGGAATGGCTAGAGCAAAGTCTGAAGTGCCTATGCTTTTGTGTTCTAATCCTTGTTACCTAATTTGAGGGATGTTCTAAGGTTTTGGGAATTCACATAAGGCTCCTGAGTTTGCTGCGTCTATTTCCATAGCCTCTTCCTCTTTCCATGTGTATTCTCTGATTGTGTCCATACTTTGTACACACAGCAGTTACTTCTTCTTGTCTCTGGATCTGCTGCTACAGTGACCTCTGGGAGAGTAGTGTGCTGTCTCCTTTTTGTACCCTGAGAAATGACTGCCCGATAGGTGCTGACAAGCATGTTTGGAAGTAACAGTAGAGCCTGTGGGACCGGGGTGAGAGAGGAGTGGGGGGACAGTGATGGTGAGCGTCATCCTAAAGGGACCCATTGGAAGTGTGCGATGGGGACATGGTAATACTGTGGCACCATGAGGAGCTTGGAGTTTCTTCTTAGGATAGTGTGGTTTGCGTTCGTATATAGTGATTAAATCATTAGTTTTCAGTTTAAAATGAATAAATTCCTCCTTATAATTTAAACAGCAGATTTTTAAGTTTATACTTTTCTCTAGGAATAAATTTTAAAAGTTAGATCTCTGACAGATTCAGCTACCTTAGAGAATATATTTTTAAGTCTTTGCCTTATTTCTTGGTTGCCTCAATTTTAATCAGAATTGACTTTGAGTGGATAGATTCAGAGAAACTTTTGTGGTTTGGAAGCAGTGTTCTCCTAGCTTCAGCAGCTTCGTTCATGCTCCACTGTGTGGCCACATGATACCTGTAGACATGCTTCTGGAGTTCAAGTGTAGAATCTTCAGTAAAGCTCCAACAGTTCAGCTGCTGTGAACGTTTCTTAGCTTTCATTGTGGCACGAGTTATAAATCATTTAGTATTACATAATATTCTCTTTTGGCAAGTTCTTCATAATTCAGGAGACAATTGCTTTTAAGATTTTCTTAATACAGAAAGCTGCATGGTCCCAAAGTTTGTCTGCTTGTCATAAGACTCCTGCGTTTTAGTTAGTTGGGGTGAGTAGCCAAAGACCTAAGGTTGAAAGTAACGGTTTGAGTATTGCCACCTTTTCCAATCCTATATGGTCTCCAGTACTGACAAGTTAAAGTTCATTGTTCTCTGCATCCTTTGTGCTGCTAATGAACATCTCTTTTTGCAGGATTCATGAATAAAATTTTCCACCCCAACATTGATGAAGCGTAAGTAACTATTTAAAAATGTTTAAATTTGAATTTTCGCAGCAGCTGTTCTTGATTAATTAGAGGTCGTCTCTCTTTCCCTGTTGTAAAAGAACCCTCAGTTATCACTTGGGTGTTATGGGAAGGTAGCACTGTATGAATGGTCACTTAGACTGTAGAGTCCTAGGGATGGGATCATCTAAGTCATTGAGGTTCCAGCACAATTATTGATTGTACTGTTACATTTTTCCATTTTCATGACTGGGATCCAGCTGGAATAACCCACATCTCCATTCTTAAGTGTAGACCCAACTTGAAGACCCATTGTCAGCATATGGATTTACTGTTTTCAGCCCTTAAGATATTTGACAAATGTGAATGATGATAGTTTATCTTAATTATATATTTCTTAATGACTTTTTAAATGATTCCATCATAGCCCGTCTTGTCCTTCCAGTGCTGGTTATTTGGACTGTACTTTTCTTTGTCCAGCTTCAGTTTTTGCTGTTTCAACAACTGCATAGGAAATTTTTGTGAACCTTGTGTGGGTAGGTTACATGTCTACATTGTGCCCCTAATCTTTAATGCCTTATGTATCCACCATCCTCATGACAGGATGTTCTCTGAGGTAACCCCAGGAAAGTAGATTCAGGAATTTAGTATGATGTAATACTTTTATCTAACCTTTAGTGCAATAATGTCAGACTCTCTGCTACCTTTATAAGACTCACAATATGCACACCCTTGACTGTATAGTGAAATTCTGTCCTCAGGGAATCACAAGGTGGATCTACCCTTGTTCCCTGGGTTAATTCTCAACACTTGCTTGCTTCAGGTGTTTTCTTCTTCGTATGGTTGGTCTTGTTCCTTGTTGGATGTAAACAAGGCACAAAAGAGCTTGTAAATACCTGTGCTTCTCATCTTCTTTACTCCCAACTGCATCTTAAAGGATGTTACAAAGTGTTTTTGATAAAATTAGCTGCCGGAAACATGCAACTAGATTTCTAATTTTTTAAAAGTGCCATTTTTTTCCATCTGTTTCAGGTCAGGAACTGTGTGTCTAGATGTAATTAATCAAACTTGGACAGCTCTCTATGGTGAGTTTGGCCATGGAATATTTTTTGGAGATACTGAGACATTGCCTCAAAAGAATGTTGTTTGGCTTTTCTTCAGTGGTTAATATGTTGTGTTGGGAATGGGAAAGAATTTTGAGGGGCTGAGTGGGAAGGTTTGCACAATAGGAAAAAAATGGGGATGGTTAGGGAGATGGCTCAGTGGTTAAAAGTGCTTGCTGCACAAACATGAGGCTGGAATCTGAATCCCCAGGACTGGTGAAAGTGCCAGGTGGGCATGGGGCCTGTCTATAATTACAGCCTCTCGAGTCAGAGACTTGGGAAATCCAGTGCAGTCTGGCTAGTCTGGCTAGTGAGACTAGCCAGATCAGGGACCTCTGGTTTGGTTGAGAGACCCTGCGTCAGTGACTAAAGTAGAAAGAACACGTGCACACTATGGCAATGGAAATGGAAAGAGAAACAGTCTGAAGTGCAAACTTAAGTTTAGTAATGCAAAGTTAAAACAAGTTAATGAAGGGCTGAAGAGATGGCTCAAGAATGGTTAACAAAGGCAGTGGTGGCTCACGCCTTTAATCCCAGCACTCAGGAGGCAGAGGCAGGCAGATCTCCGTAAGTTCAAGACCAGCCTGGTCTACAAAGCGAGAGTTCCAGGACAGCCAGATTTACATAGTAAAACCCTGTCTCAAAAAACCAAAAAGAAAAAAGGGGGAAAAAAGAATGGTTAACAAGCTGCCCTTGCATAGGACCGGAGTTCAGTTTCCTGTACCCATGTTAGGCTGCAGTTGCCTGTAACTTTTCAGTTCTGGGAGATCTGATGACTCTGGCCTCAGGTACCTGCATTCATGTGAATATACCTACCCACCCCCAACAAATAGACATAATTTTAAACATTTTTTAATCTCTTTTTTTTCAAGATTTATTTATTTATTATGTACATAGTGTTCTGCCTACATGCAAGACAGAAAAGGGCACCAGATCCCATTATAGATGGTTGTTAAGTTACCATGTGGTTGCTGGGAATTGAACTCAGGACCTCTGGAAGAGCAACCAGTGCTCTTAACCTCTGAGTCATCTCTCCAGCCCATACTTTTTAATCTTTAAAACAAAATTTCTGTGGGCCAAGTGTGGTGACCCATACCTGTAACTCCAGCAGCACTCAGGAAGCTGAGGCAGGAAGAAATCTGAGGGCATTGCTAGCTTGCTGACTGCACAGGGATACTGGCTGGAAAATTTAAAAAATAAATTAGTACAATTTATAAGATCTGAATTAAAGGTGCAGCAATATTATGTATATAAACACAAATACATATACAGTTTTTTTTTTATGGGTTCTGAAACATGCTGTGGTGGTCATTCCAGGGATCTCTTAGACATCCTTCAGTTCTGAAAGTGGAGACTCATCCATTGTAACAAATCAACAAATGACTGAGTCAGCTCTTGAGAATACTGTGCGTGTTGAATATTGCAGAGATATGAGGAATAGCAAGCTTTTGGTCCTTGGACTTGAGACTTGCTTGGGGAGCTGACAATAATTAAAAGTCTATTTAAAGTCAATCAGTGATACTAAAGCAAAATATTTTTACCTACAAGTCCAGATCCACAGTCATAATTAGACACTCCCTTTTCTGATATTCCTACCACATGAGCTTTTCCTGCACTGTTTCTGCTGTTAGTGGTCTCTGAATTCATCTTACAGTTCTCTCATACATCCCCCCTTAACTTGGTATTGGGGGTGTGTGTGTGTGTGTGTGTGTGCCTATTTTTTGCTCTACTAGATTGTTGTCTATTTAGGGACTGTTAGGTGTGTGTCTGATTTGTCTTTAAGTCCTGAGACTTTTAACACAATGCCTCTCACTAAAAAAGGGTTGCAAGAAGGCCTAATAGATGAGAGTTGTTGAAGACACAAGAAAAGGAGGGAAGCTGCAGTGTCCAGAGATGGTTTCCTAAAGACTGTGAGGAGAGCCTGGAGTGGTGGTCACACCTTTAATCCCAGAGCTTGAGAGACAGAGGCAGAAGGATCTCTTAAGGTTGAATTAGCCCAGTCAAGAGACCTTTTCCCAAACAATTAGACAAATGAAAAAGACTTGTGCGAAAACAAGGATGGGTATACGGGGAAAGTTGGAGCGAGGAATAGGAAAGGAGAAATGATGCAATTATATTGTAATCTCAGAATAGAAAAGACATTTAAAAGACAGTGCTCAACGAGAGCTTTTCCACTGTTGGTCTGCCCACAGCCTGGAAGCCACCTTTCACAGACTGGTTAGTTGATGAGGTCACTGAGGATGGTTAGTTGCCAGCAGCACATAGGTCACCTCATTTCACAAGTATTTCCTCTGGAAGTCTGTCTCCTTATCTTTATGTGGCTGTCTCTTTTCTCAACCTCAAGCATTACTTTCTCAGAGATGCCTCCTTTCCTAGCCAGCCTATCATATAACATCTAGTTTTGTGTTTATTTTAAAGCTATTTATTGATCTACTGGATTGTAAGCTCCGGTTGAGTAGGACTTCATAAATTTTGTGCATTTGCAACCCCTTTTAGCTCAAGAAAAACTGTTTTTGTTGTTGTTGTTGTTTTGGTTTTGTTGTTTGTTTGTTTTCCAAGACAGGGTTACTCTATGTAGCAGCCCTGACTGTGCTGGAACTCGCTATGTAGACCATGCTGGCCTCGAACTCACAGTAATCTTCCTGCCTCTGCCTCCCAAGTGTTAAGATTAAAAGAGAAACTTCTAAAAATTTCTTTTTTATGTTTAAGGGAGTTCTGCCTGTGTGTGTATGTGTACCACTTGCATGCTCAGAGCCTATGGAGGCCAGAAGGATCAGATGACTTTAAGCAGCCACGTTGGTGCTGAACCAAGCCCAGGGCCTCTGCAAGAGCAGCCACTGTCTTAACCACTAGCTATCTCTCCAGGCCCTAGCCCCAGACATTTTTTTTTGTGTGTGACTGTGGATATATAAACATATACAACAAATACACAAATTAAACATCCACTGGTAACAAACCATATTTTAGAACAATTCTTTGAGCTGGGCAGTGGTGGTATACTTTAATTCCAGCACTCGGGAGGCAGAGGCAGGCAGAGGCAGGTGGATCTTGTGAGTTCGAGGCCAGCCTGGTCTACAGAGTGAGATCCAGGACAGGTTCCTAAGCTGTACAAAGAAACCCTGCCTCAAAAACAAAACAAAACAAAACAATTCTTTGGCATGCATATGACTTTACTGTTTATTAAAAATGGAAGCAAACTTGCATGCTAATAGAGGGTGATGAATTTGTGTATTTTTAAAGAATTAAATATCGACTGAATATTTGATACTACCAAGTATAAAGCATCTTGGATGTCAATACTGAAGGCCACCCATTGTAGAATATTGTTTTAAAATGTGTTACATTTATTTGTGCTGTGGAACATTGGTTTAATGATGCAAAGATGTGTTGCATTCCTTTATGTTGCATTTGTTTAACTCTGTGCAGCTGTGATTCTTTGCCTAAAACACCTGATGGTCTAATAAAGAGCTGAATGGCCAATAGTGAGGCAGGAGAAAGGATAAGCGGGGTTGGTAGGCAGAGAGGATAAATAGGAGATGTCTGGGAGGAAAAAAGAAGGAAGAAAGATCAAGGAACAAGAGAGGAAGGAGGAAGACTTCAAGGGCCAGCCACCTAGCTATACAGCTACACAGGCAGACTCACAGTAAGAAGGAAAAGGTATACAGTAATAGAGAAAAAGAAAAGCCCCAAGGCAAAAGGTAGATGGGCTAATTTTAGTTAAGAAAAGCTGGCTAGAAACAAGCCAAGCCAAGGGCAGGCATTTATAATTAAGAATAAGCCTTTATGTGTGATTTTATTTGGGAACTGGATGGCAGGTCCCCCAAAAGAGTAAAGAGTAATAAAAAAGCCAGTAACAGTCACCTTGATTAATATATAATACAAGATAACAGATATGTGTGGGAACATTTAAAAAGATGTTAGAACTTCTAACTTGATACTTACATGCAGAGGAGAAATGGTAGAAATATCGAAAGTATTTTTTTTTTTTTACTTAAACCATTATTTATATATGAGCAGAAAACTTGCACAGTAAAAACACCACAGTTCTTAACACACTAAAGTCTCGGTCTGAGCTCAGGTGTGTCGGGCAGCATTCATTGGCATGTATAGCATGCCGACACATGCACCACAAAGCACACGTGTGTGTCAGAACCAGGGCTGCAGTGAGTTCACAGTGCAGCCCAGGCAAGCACTGCTGAGATCTTTGCATTCCTTCTGTGTTTGATTTTGAATTAATTTTGGTTGCTGCATTTTCTAAAATGTTTAACTTTTTCCAAAATATTTACCTTTTTTCATTCTCTCCCTCCATATGAGGTCAGTGTCCACAGTTGTAAGAAGCTAAATAATAGAGGAGGGCCTTGTCTTGGTATTTTTACACATGTGCTCCAAGAATAGTGTCTGCTGTACAGTAAGTTTCAACCATTTGTTGAACTAAAAAGACAAGACAACCAGAGCACACACACTCCAAGGGTGACTGTGTGTGTGTTTGCACGTGTGTGCATACATGTGTGTATGTATATATGTATGTATGTATATAAACATATGTGTGTTTAGATAGACAAACAGTACATTTCTGTCAAGCTGCCTGAACTATTTGACGTAATGTTTTTTCTTAAACTGCATTCACATTTTAGAAATGTACCTAGCAAAATATTACAGCTTTGTTCCAGTTACATTCAAGTAAGTTAGATTGAATTTCACGAACTCTTATACAACTGTTCAGAAAACCTTTCTAGAAAAAGATTGCCAATTCTCAAGGACCTCACGTCTCCAAAAGTTTTTAACAGATTTATTCATTGTAATTTATATAAGTCACACACTTAATGTTTTTTGTTTATCAGCTATGTGCAAGCTATCACCACTATCCACCAGCCCCAAAAGAAAGATGCTTGTTAGCTATTCTCTCTCTCTCTCTCTCTCTCTCTCTCTCTCTCTCTCTCTCTCTCTCTCTCTCTCTCTC
>CABHPR010085923.1:0-22900 GCA_902168415.1 Peromyscus melanophrys | reverse complement strand
TGTGTGTGTGTGTGTGTGTGTGTGTGTGTACATATACATATATATAAATATACACATATACATACATATACACATACATACATATGCATTTCTGGGTATAACTTGCTCAGCCTGTACAATGTCACTTGCATGAATGTTTTCAGGGCTGACCATTTGGCACTGGACAACGAATTGGTGTGCTCCTCCCTGGGGAGGACCACCTTTCCTGGTCCCAGCTTTCTTTAGTTCGCTATAGTTCTTTGTGGAGGGTTAAGGCTCATGAGCTTCTCTTTGCAATATTCCTTTCTTAACACTCTTGCTCACGGCTTCTGCTTCTCTTCTGGAAGGTAACCGACACCTTCGGTTACAATTATGTACTCTTCTCTCCATCCTCCAAGTGCAATAGACGCTCTTTAAGATGCATGCGTCGTCGGCTCTGCTTTGTTTTCTCATTCCCAGGGTTTCAAACAGGAAGAGACAGAGGCTACAGCACTTTAGATGAATAATGCAGACCTTGATTTCATCTGTAAACTAGATGTAGGTGACCTTGGATTTGAGACACGGTCTTATGCTGACAGGTACCCTGAGTTACCTGCTGGTGCAAAGGTGTGTGAAACACAGGTCTGGCTCAAAAATTACTAATCTGCAGGACCAGGAAAGCAAAATATCAGGGTTTTTGGTTACTCAAGTTTTTCAAGGTTTCTTTTACAATGTGTTAAACTGACACAGAACTAATAAATATACATCAAGCAAATGAAGGAAAGAAAGCTATGTGATGAAGTGCTTTCCATGTCCATGCATCTTCAATTCAGTTGTCATGCTGTCTGGTGTTCCTCACGTCTGGAAGGATAAGATGGAGAGATGCAGTGAGCTAGCCGTCAAGGACTCTCTGAGTTAACTCTACTCTGCAAGGATATGGGCTATCAGGAAGTAAAAGACACAAGAAAAGTGGACAATGCCTCTTTAGCAACACTTACCCGGTTCCCCTTCACAGCGCATGAGATACATGGTCATCTTCACACCTGGATCAAACTTGGCCTATTCACGGTAGACCAGAGTGCCATGGTTTCCCAGTGTCAGGCCTGTGAACTTCAGACTGTTCTTCTGTGATGGTGTGGGAAATTCTCAACAGTGCTATTTTGGGGCTTCCCTAATTAGATAATGAACTTTCCTCCTAAGCTGAATGCAGAATTCATTGTGGGGTATGATGCTGGAGGGGGCTGGAATGAGATAGTGACAAGGTCAGGAGACCTTCTATCTCCCACTAGCTCAGGAAGATGCTTTGGCAGATCTAGGAAGGATTTCCTTTTCCGTTTCCTCTGGGTGAGGGAAAATCCAGAAAGAAAAGTTAAGGCACTGGCTTCCCTGTGCTTTAATCACATAGCCTGTGGCCTGTGGTTTCCAACAGGAACATAGTTCATAGCAAGGGTTTTCTTTCCTGTTAGGTCATCTTCCTGGAGACCAAAGATGTGATGCTTCAATTCCCTTTCTTCTCTGGCGCCTATGAAAGACACATGGGCCTTGTCAGGGCTTTATTCATGGAATGAGATGATTGCAGAGCTTACAGGAGTTGGCTGGCTGCTCGTCAGACAGTGTGTCAATCAATTATCAGGTAGTGTTTTCTATGTTCTCACAGCTTCTCTACATGGTAGATGTTTGCAGGAGGACTACCTCACAAATGAGCAAACCGAAGTTCAGAGATTCCTTTCCTGGGATCATGGAGTTATGGCACCCAGATGTCAGAGGTTGACTGCAATGCCTATGTTCTCCTCTGCAGTAGCATTTTGTATTTGTGTGCACTCTGGGATGGGATGAATGAGCCCCATTGGGGGTGCAGTCCTCAGCCACAAACCTCACAGCAAGAATAAGTGGTTTTAGTTCCACGTACAGAATGGTAGAACTGAGCATCTTGTGGCCAGACCAATGCGTGGTATCTGTGGGGTTCGGGAATTCCTACCTGAACATTAATCATGCAGATAGATGTGAACATATGTGGAGGTAACTTCCATGGCATAGAACCTCTTTTTATTGCTTCCTCTGTTTACTTTTCTCCCAAGCACAGAAAAGCAAGGGAGGTATAATATTAAATGGCTCTAAAGAAAATAGCTTGTTCAATGGATACATTGCATGTTAAACAGCTACAGCCTAAAGTAAGACACTAGCAATCTGAATGTTGTCGCCTGGCTTGGAAATTATTACTTTGAGCTTTATGTCTAAACAGTTCCTGACAAATTAGGGGAAGAAAAATAGCTCAATGGCAGTTGCTAACACTTCACTTCAATTTGATATTCATGATGGATTTAATTGGCTTCAGAATGCGTATGAGCGCACTGAGTATTTTGTATAATTCACACTGCCACACTGTCCTTCAAGGCAGAATTCTATCAACTTGAGAGAGCTTGGCACTTTAAATGGCTTCATGACTGTTGGGCAGTTACCCCTTTTTTTCAAAATAACACCTGGAATTAAAGCTTTTAAACTTGTGACTTACCAAGCACGTGTTCGGTGTATTGTTTCAAAGCATAGTATATCGAGAAGCATAATTAACAGGTTGTAGAGACAAGGAAAATTAAATAATGTCAGATGCCATATGATGTAAAGTTTACACAGTCGTTCATTTCTCTCATTTCAAAGCTCTTTGTATCTTAGTTTGTCTTTCTCATGTTCTACTAACTGTTACACTTCTTTTCCAGTTAAGCATAGACACCTCAATGGGAAAAGCCACATTACCCTCATTTGCCACATCTTTGTTAAGGTGGCTAGAACAGAGCTATTAGGTGGGGTAGCCCATTAAAAATAATGATAATAGTAGCTACCACTTACATTGTTGAAAGCACATGATGTATGTATGAACCTGAATCAACCTTCCTAAGTATTCTAGGAGACAGGAATTACTATTTCACTTACTTTATAGATGAGGAAATTCAGATACATACTGCCTCCAATATTCAGTGGCTGAGCTGAGACTTGAACTCCAGCAACTACTACCGTCTATCACCTTTGTGATAGGACATTATTTTAGTAGCAAAGCTACCAGTGAGCCAGCCTCTGTTCTGCTGTACAATCTGAGTCCCTGTCACTTCTCTTACCACCCCGTAGACCGTTGTCAAGCACACAGTTGAAAATGTTTCCAAATTAGAGCCCTTCCCTGTTCTCTCGTTGACAGCCTGACGTCAACACTCTTGGTTCCAGGAATAACTCTTGGAAAGTTCCTGCTGCCATTGCAAAACATTTTTTCCCTCCCTCCTCGACTGGCATGATTCCAACGCTTAGGTTATGTGTTTGGGAGTCTGAACAGTGTGAGCCTGAGGGCTGAGACACGACTTGGAGGTTCAATATGGGGCTTCCCCCCAACATTTGGAACCAGAAGGGGACAACCATGACACCTGTGTCCCTCTGGAGTTCCTTCCCATGCAAAGGATGCAAGTCCTTATCAACAGATCTCAAAAAAAGAAGAAAGTTAGCAATGCTATTAAAAGAGAAAGTTGAGGGGATTATACCCTCAGAGGGAGGTAGGCATGGCCTCTCCACCCAGAGCTGCCATTTAATAATTAAGTTTGGACAGCCATGTGACCTCACAGGGACCTTAGTGTCTTTCTTTGTGAAATACGACCAGATTATCTTTCTTATAGGGTTGTTTATGGTTTGTGTCAGATGGCATAGATAAGAATGTAGCCGAGAGCCTGGTGCAGAGTGGGCAGCCAGCAAGTACCCCTTAGCTGTTTGATGGTGCCTTTGTTTATCTCTTTCACACAGGCTGAGCGGCAACCTTTCCCTACTCCAGATGCTTTATCATAGAGAAAATAACTCCAGAAAAATGTATGCTGGATGCGCTTATTTCCAAGGACCTTTCTCAGTGGGTCTAGAACTGTTGTAACTTACTTAATATGGAGACGAAGGGATGTAAGATGGGAATGAGGTTATTCTTGCATGCGAAGAGTTTATCCTTAGATCTCAGTACACATAATGGCTATAATGAAAACAGAGTTTCCCAAAAGTTCACAGTAGGGAGCTATGCAAATTCTGTGAGTTGTATTAATAAACACTTGTCAGTGTCTCTATTACCTGGGAGCTCTTCTCCTCAACATAGACTCGTGGGACTAGTCAAACACATATTTTATTCTGACCTGTCTAGTACATGGGCTCCCAGTGAACTGTACCAAACAGGACAGTGCTATTCAATGGAAATACAATGTGCATTGCACACATCATCTTAGACTTCCCAACCGCCTTATTTACAAATGTAAAGAGAAACAGAAGAAATTGATTTCAATAGTGTGTTTAATTTATCACAATTTATTAGAATATAATTTGCTTAATCGGCAATCAATATGACAACTTGGAAAGTAACATTTTACATGCTTTTTACAGTGTGTTAAATGCAGTGTGACTTATGCTTACAGCATATCTCAGCTTGGCCTGGTTGCGTATCAAGTACTCAAATGAATGCATGCATTGGTGCCTCCTGCACAGGACAGTGATGTTTTGGACTGTGATTTTCTCAAGGAAAGACATACTTATTGCATTTGCACCTCTACCATTCATACTTTATACCCAGGGTCAGATGCCAAATTGGTGTTCAGCTTTTATTTATTTATTTAATTAATTATTGTTCTGAAACTCAAACTCAGAGCATTGTACATGGAGGTAATCTCTCTGTATGAGCTACACCTCAGTCCTAATGTTCAATACTTCTTATCTCGGAGATATGAATTACCTTCTCACAGCTCTAAATAGACTACTTCACTACTTTCTTACTGTGGTCTGATTGGGGGTCCCTCTCTTCACTTCTTGATGTCTGAGTATTTGCCATCTCCGCTAAGGATCAGTGAGAAATGTGCTTATGATGCACCAAGTAGTTAATCAGCTCAATACTGATGGAGATTCAGTGTCTCTGGAGATCTGCAGATGCATTGGCCTGGGTACCATGCTTCAGAGTGGCTGCACTGGAACTGGAACCAGCTAACAGGAGGGGAAACTGAGGATAATGTGAGTTTGTCAGATCTGCAGTTCTGGGAAGAAGTTGAGAAGCCAGGTGTGTGATCTGCAGAGAAGATCTTAGCAGCCAGGTGATGAGGTTGAGGCAGATGTTTGACAGGGCATGCGGCAGAGGACAGGTGCCATTCATCCTCCTGTCCAGAAGCCCTGGCTGTCTGATGCACATGGAAGTCATCATAAGGGTGGAACTTAGCAGTAGCAGCTTTTCCTTCTCTGATCTGGTTGACGCTCAGCTTACCATGGAAAGTATCATAGAGAGTTATTTATGAACTGACATGATGCTTCATGGCTGTAATCCCAGAATTTAGCTTATCAAGAGAATAGCAGAGGCAGAGAGAATGAGAGAGTAATATAAGCAAGGATAGGAAAGAAGGAAGGAAGGAAGGAAAGAAGGAAGGAAGGAAGGAAGGAAGGAAGGAAGGAAGGAAGGAAGGAAGGAAGGAGGAAGGAAGGAAAGAAGGAAGGAAGGGAAGGAGGGAGGGTGGGAAGGGGGGAGAAAGGAAGAAGGAAGAAAAGAAGAAGCTTAAAAAGTAGGGTTAATTCTTTCAGGTCTGAATTCTGAAAAGCCTGAAGGCTGGAGAAACCAGTAACGGGAGGCTCAGAGTTACAGGAGTATACTGCGTCCTGCCAGACAAAACTTGGGAATTCTCAGCCCTTAACTAAAAAGCTCAGTGTCATAGATGGGCGTTTTGGGAGAATTTGTCAGGTGAAGATTGTGTAATGTCTTTGCTTGACTTATACAAAATCAGAGGCCCTTGTGGATTTGACCAAGACCTTATTGGTAAGTGTTCTAAGAACAAGAAAAGACAAGAGGTACTGAAGCAGCTTAGAAATGGGGCAAGTTGGCTCTGGCTGGAGTTGGGGACCCAAGGAGGAGGCAGAAACTTGTCCCTTGTGGGGCCAGTCTATCGTGGACACTTCTATTTGCCTCTGTTGAATTTTAGCAGTGGACATGATTCGCTTAACCTGACTATTCTTTCACACAGATGACGGGTGGGCTCAGAGAGGTCTTTTGACCTGCTCAATGACAGAGTGCATGCATGACTCTGACGTCTGTGTTCTTCCCATTGAGGCAGACAAACATCGAACAAGTGTACGTTGTACATGAACTTCCAACCAGGAAACCAGAGAGCATGGATGAATTTTAGGCACAAACTCTTCTATTCTCTCCCCACATTTTCAACTAGTTGTGGAATTTTTATGGTATCAGATTCTTCATTTGACTCCAGTGTCTCCAAATGTTGGAGCAGAATGGAAATGGGTTGATGTTGTGAGACATCTATTTAACTTTTCTTCTAGCCTTTGAGATAAAGTCTTAGCCTGGAATTATTCTCTAATCTTCCCCAGCACTTTCTTCAGAGTGCCAGAAAAAGGCAGAAGACTGGAACAGAGTTTTGGGTGAACAGTGTTTTCTACCTGGAATTGAATAAGTTGCTATATTTACACAGAATTTTCTATTTATGGAAACTGATACTTTTTTCATTCACTGTAATGTGTTTTTCTTATATTGTAATTAATCTAAGATGATTCTGTGACATATATGAAGTTAATGACAGTGTGTGTGGAACAGAGACCTATCAATTTTTTTTAAAGATTTTTTTTTTATTTTAAATTTGTGTATATGCAGTGCGTATAGAGTCCAGAATGCGGTATCAGATACCTTGGTGCTAAAGTTGCAGGCCACTGTGAACTGCCTGACGTGGGAATCAAACTTGAACCCTTGAGGGCCAGCTTCACATGCTGTAGATGGAAATGTAAACCGGCGGCACTTCCTTAGTTTTAACAGCATTCTTTTCCTCTTCTGAAAAAGTCTCCCTATGTATGCCACACGTACACTGAACCCATCCCTTTTCTGCTTTGTCTTCCAAGTGTTGGGGTTACAGGTGTGCGCCACTATACCTGAGTCCTGGTCGTTCTTATTCAGAACTGGTTCAGTTATCCTTGATGAATATGCTAAAGTGGCAGCTCTTTTAGACCAGTATGCCACAGATTTTTTTTTTAGGGGATTATGTGGGATAAACCCCTCAGACAGCAAACTTTCTCAGATGGCTTTCGTCACAATGTCTGATTTCATTTTGACAACGGCGTTAGTTTTATTAGTAACTTCCAGAATTAAAGAACAGCATTGATTTAATTTGTCCTGTAAATGGTTGCATAATTTGAGTATAAATTTGGTCATTTTTCAAATTTCTTTTCAACATGACTGTCAGAAAACTCTTTTTAGTTTCAGATCTGAAGTTACAATAATCTGAAGTTAAATAATACTATATTTAGCCTTATAGAAGGGAGTGGATAAACCTTTTTTTTTTCCCCTAAAGGCAAGATGGTAAATAGTTCACGCTTCTGGATTGTATTACTTTGATAGTACTATTGAACTATGGTACAATGGTATGAAAGCATCCACAAACAATATGTAGATAAATAAGTATAACAGTGTGCCAATAAAGCTTTACTTATAAAATAAAGTGATTAGCAATAGAATGTATTTTTCTACCCTTTCTGTCATACATTTAGAAATATACACTAGCATTCCTTAGGAACTGTGATTTTTAGAAAGTAAGAGAGTGGTTAAGAAGGGTTTGAACTAACATTACACTTTTGTACATACTTTACCTAATGTTCTGAGAATTATAAAATGAGTGAAGAATATGCATTCAGCTTCCAGGACTGCTGTTGATATTACAAGAAATGTCTATGTAAATTGCCTGACAGGTGGTACTTAGTAGATCTGTCCCCAACTCTGATCCCTGCCTACATAGCATCTTCTTCCCTTGCTACCTCCACAAAGCCCTTCTTGGACAGCCTTTCCTGCTGCATAAGCTTGGGTCATGCAGGTGCAATTTTCTCATGTGCAGTGTCTGGCTGTTCTCATTTTCCTGGCCTCCAAGTCTCGGGTGTGCAGAAAATCAGGCAGCCTCCTCCAGAAATTCAGTAGAAAAGAATTTCTAGGCAGACTGCCTAAAAGCTGCACTGTGTTCTTAGAAAGCAGCTGTGGCATCTGGTAAGCGTTGACTACGTGAGATCATTGGCAGACTCTGTTCTTTGAGGACTGACCTTGAGCCTCCAGGCTGCAGACGGGGGATGACAACACCAACACCTTCTCCATGCGCAAAGCCCAGACAATGTACTGTGGAGATGAACCTGACAGAGTTTTTGCCACCTCCGGCAGATTGGGGCACTTTAGATCTGCCCAGTCCAAAGCTATAAACTGGGCTCAATGTTCAAGACTAGGACCTCAGCAGGTGGCTTTTGCCTCTCTGCCTTGACTACTCCAAAGGACACTGTATTAGACACACTAAGTTTTATTCCCACCCAGTTGTGCTGGGACTAGACCCTCACCAAGCTTTCTTGGAGCCATTAGAAGGTAGATCTGCAACCGGCTTTGAGCACACCTTGCTCCTTACCCTTTCGTTTCTAGCAAAGGATATTATGGTGAGGAGATTTTATTTTACTTAAACTCATGCACTTCTGAAGCTAAAGACAGTTCAAGATTTCTTCTTTTGGGGTAATATTTGAATTTGTTATGAGAGTTTGTAAGGAGTATTAAATATTGAGTATTTTAGAGGGAATGTTTCTCCTCTCATTTCATGACTCAAATTTGCAGGAAGTTTTGTAAAATATGTATACCTCGATAATTTACATGTACTTTTATATAGGCGTAAATGTTTACATGTGTACATAGATACATTTATATAAATTTACTTTATTTGTTATTGTTTATTGATTTCATACATACTGAGTATAATGTATTTTAAGTACTGTAATTAGGATGCATATGCTATGTGTTCATATACACATGTGCACACACGTTTACCTGTGTGTGTAGGGGGTATATAATATAATAGTAATAATTTTGTAGTTTTAGTCCTCAAGAAATTGACAGTCCCATAAATTCTTGTATCAGAAACACAGAAAAGATTGAGCTGGGCAAATTTCATCTGTAGTCTCTCCTGGGACAGTAGTCAGTGGTTTTCTAGATCTGTCTTCTCTGGAAGGTTGAATGGGAGCTGGAAGATCCATTTCCAAGTTGTGTGCTTCCCAGGGCTGTCAAATCAATGCTGGCTGTATGCCAAGATCATTGGTTGTCCTCTGTAAGACTATTTGGATATTATCCTAGAATGGTGACTGACTTCCTGGGATGAGCAATTCATGAATTAAAGACAGAGCTACAATGCCTTTTATGATACAATCTTGGGAGTCTTGTCTCCTTGCTCATTCCACATTTTATTTTTGTTTTCTGTTTTTTTTTTTTTCATACAAGGTCTCACGTATCCCAGACTATCTTTGAACTCTCTCTGTATCTATGAAAGACCTAAAACTCATCATCCTGTTTTCTTCTCCTTAGTGCTGGAGTTAAAGGCATGTACCATCACACCTGGTTTATATCACTGTGGACATAGAAATAAGGGCTTTATGCATGTTATGCAATTACTCTACTAACTAAACTACATCCTCATCCCAGGTGTAATATTTTATTGCTTAGCACCATCCAGAAATCCAGATGAGAAGCAACTACACAAAGGGTTAAGTACCAGTGGTGAGGATTACTGGAGACCACATTGTGGACCTGACCTCACTGTTTTCTAAGTGGAAAATACAACGAGAATTGTAACTCTGAGTAATATGATCCATAAGAAAAGAAGTGGAGCGTTTAAGGAATAAACAACAGGTATGAATAAGGGTAACAAAAATACCCCTTTAAAAGACTTTTTGGAGAAAGCAATGTTTGAGCTGGCGTATGACAATTGGATGGAAGTTGGTCAGGCTTGGGAATGAGGGTGTGGGAACAGTACTCCAAGCAGAGGGAAGAACATTCTTTAGGTTTCATCTAGAATGACATTTCTTCCAAATCTCTAGTCCCAGGAGATACAGGACAAAAAAGTTCTGTACTGAAATAAGTTGGGAAAATGTAGTGTACCTCAGTTTCTGTGAGAGATTTGTGGTTCTCACTGATATTGAAGAGCCTGAGAAAGTTTGCACTAGAGACACTTTTTAACAGCCTGGGAAAATGCAGTGTTCTGTGGAGCACATTTTGGGAAAAGTTGCATTAGACAATCAGGACTTCTAGTTCCTTGCCAAATTCTTATTAATCTCTTTCAGTACTTCCAGTAACTTAAAGGGAGAAGAGAAGGGAAGAGCAAGTTACCCATTCATTCACTGTAGTAGTGGGCAGTTTTGTAACTTTAAGAGAGGCAATCTGGTTTAAGCAGCTTGAACCTCAAATGAGGAACTGCAGACCTAAGTATTGAAAAGATTGAAGGTAGATTTTCAGTTTACTGCCTCCATGCATTTACACTCAATCCTTAGAAACCTGGGTTGGTCCAGGCTCTGAGCAGACGGAGGCTAAGAAGATGACCAATAACTCTAGTCTATTGTCAGCCAAGAATGATGGCTGTCTGATTAGGCAAATGCTGAAGTTGGGTATTGATTGGACAGTCCAAAGCCATAGTCAAGACGAGTGAGGCATTGCATTGGCTTGGTGCTATCTTAGAATACTAAGATCTTTGGGGTGCTTCTTCCCAGACTACACGTATGTAGAGAGAAGAGAGAAGAGTGATTCAGTAAATGGTATGAAAGGATGATCAAGAGAAGGAATCTAAGTCAATGAAGTAAGAGCGGTGCACTACAATATCCATTTATTAATCAATCATGTGTTCATTATTCATTTCTTGATACACACACAGTGAAGATGTTGATGTTAGTCTCCTCTTGAAAGAAAAAAGAGTAGTTATGGACACCAAATATCTACCCAGATCCAGGTACCACCGGATCAGCTCTCCATCTAGACTTCCAATTCATGCCAAAGAAGCTATGAGTAACTCCGGCTTATAAAGACAAAATGATGAGGGTCTTTCCTGCAGGTAACAATGGTTTCCTATAGTTATAATAATCTATTCCTACTAAGGCTGAATGAAGGGCAGAGAAGAGGGATCACGCGTTCTTCCTAGATCAGAGGTTCTCAATCCTTTCTAGGTATCAGGATCTTCTTGGAGAAATGAAATCAGCTTTAGGGTTTACAGGTTGATTTACTCTGGCTTGGGGTAACTGGGAATGGTAATCTTGGTACATACTAATTTACAAAATAATGGGATTTGTTATGACATTTTCGTAATTCATATGATGTACTGTGATCATATTCACCACCCCACTTTCCCAGCTCTGCCTGCCCCCCAGTGTCTCTGTCTTTTTTTCTAATAGCTCTTTCCCTCTTCTATTTTTGTGATGTATTTTTTCCTCTGGATTCATATTAAGGAAAACTTATACCATTTTTCCTTCTGAGTGTGGCTTGTTTCACTTATCATAGTGAACTTCAATTTTATCTTCTTATAAATTATATTATTTTAATCATTTCTAAGGCCAAATAGCATTACATTATGTAATATACCATATTCTCTTTATCCATTCATTTGTTAATAAGCATTTAGATTGATGGACATCATATTTAAAATCTTCCCATCCCCCAAGTTCTCTCCACCTATGTGATCTTTGATAACACACTTCTTAGTTTTCTTCCTATCTAGATGCAAATAAAGCAACACCTATGGAGATATGAAGTAATATCTATTGAGATATGAAACCAGGATGGATAACCACTGTTCTAAAGACCTGACATCAGCTGCTTGAGGTCAGGGTCTTTGCTTTGTTCCAAAGTGCTCAAAGCCCAGCACAGTCTCTGGCATATAGTAAGTGCTCAAGGACTACTTATTGGATGAATGAATGAACAAATGAGAAACTTACACAAGCAATGATTCATTGATAAAGTTGGTTTTTCATTTGTCTCTTACATGCTGTGAATCCTGATACATCTTCAAAGTAGAGAGTACAAGAGTATCATGAATGCTAAGAACATAGTAGAAAGAAAGATAATTTCCTTTCTGCTACCTAAGTAACAGCACCCACCCCATCAGCTAGCTTACAAAAGATCTGTCTGCCTGAGAACCTCCAGGGAATATAATGATGGTTGTTTATGGAATCACTAGTACAATTACTAATTCTCTGATGGAAAGAGGTTGTCTACAATCTGGAAACACAAAAGGCAAGGCTCAAAAGCTAGAAAATTTTGTCCCAAATTTGGTTTCTGAGACAGCCAGCGAGTGCTAGATTCACATCACTTTCTACTGAGGAGTCTTGTTTATGTGAATCATAACTGGAACCCTTGTCAGTCCCTAGCTGCCTTTATTCCTGCTGCACCTCTTTATCTCAAGAGTTGTATTCCTCACAACTCTTGAGATGAAGTTTATCTGAGCTCCCCCATCCTGCAGACCCACAACTGCATGGCCCTACTGGATTTAGAGTAAGATATTTTGTTGCATAGCTTTTGAGGGTGTGGCTACTCATGTAGGGACCACAACTGCTCCCAAAGGTGCTGGTCCTGTTAGGAAGGGGATCCTTCTGTTTGCCTCTTTTGCCAAAACACTAAGGTTCTTGGTAATTATTCATCTTCATTGTCTTATTACACAGGCTTCCATGGACTTTTGAGAAAGACTGCCTCATGTGTGGCCCAGCCTCTTTCTACCTATGTGATCTTTGGTAACTCACTTCTCAGTTTTCTTCCTATCCAGGTGCAAATAAAGTAACATCTATTTCATAGTACTGCTTTAAAAATTTCTTTCTAAACACACATACATATGTCAACTACACTAGGATCATATATAACTACACTAAGATGTATATATACATAATGCATATGGATACATGTATATGAGCACATTCTAGGAGTCTTGAGAACATTATTCATGCAGCATTGCTGATTCTTGTACACAACTATCCAACACCCATGCCCGTATACCTTTGATGGACCTGAATCCTGTTGTCCTCTCCACAACTCACCTTAGAAAATTTCTCCTGGGTAGCTTGACTCTCACCTGCAGCTCCTGATAGCTTGGTCACAGTTTGTGGAATCTAGGTGAATAGAGAACACTGGGGCTTTACATTGTACACCAGTGTAGCTAGCTATTCATGGTACTTCTGTACTCTTTGGAAGTTGGAGTTATAATGTTTCCTGAGAGGACCCTTTCTAGATCTGATGGCTAAATTGGAATTTGATCACATGGACCATGTGGTTAAATCTTCAGGGATGGGGCTCTAACCAGGCACTTTGTTTGGTTTAAGCATCTGAGTCTATGAGCCAGATTTCAGCAAATTGTTCTCCACATTTGCATTCATTGTCCTTTCTTTCCAATGACAGTTGAAATACTCTGAAGAATTATTTGAGGGTAACTGTCTCTATGGACAGACTCTAAGATCCCTGAGCGCAGACATGCCTTTTTAGAGCTGAATTCCCTGTGCCACCTGCAGTACCTGAAATAGGAAACATTTCATTCATATTTTTAAATTATCTGAACACATTAAGGGGCTCTGGGGTTAGTCCTGGCTATCCATATTCCTACCTAGATGGTGAATCTGACCAATTCAGATAAGATGAAGAAAGGATGAGACAAGTAGTTAAAATTAGAGAAATTTCAAGTCCAAGTTCACATAATCATTCTGGTTCTGCTCCATGAGTCCTTGCTGAGAATCTACAGAAAATAGTAATGACCTTTCTTGCTCCTCATGTCCCCAGAGACTTTAATTTCTGATTCAGACACTGGTTAGTCTAGTGACCCTGGATTCTTTCATAGCTAATACCTGAGGTAGAATTTCTTTACAAAACTTGGAAAGATTGATAAGATGTTATGTTTAAAAACTGCACAATTCATGTTGCCCAGAGAATATTTCCCTCCATTGATAAACATGCTCTCCCTAAGCATCCCCCTCCCATTTTTTATATTTATTTACTTACACATTTGTTTTGACTCTAGTTCTACTAGTATCCATATAAATGTGGGCAAGTTATTCATTTTTCTGTGTCTGTATTTTCATATACATGAAAAAGAAATGCTAATAGTATCTACCTGAAGGGTTGTAGCGAGGATTCGATGGCACACCAGCCTGACACATAATAAACACTTGTAAGGGTTAGCATTTTAGTATTGGTATATGTTCTGGTTTAGGCATTAAGTGTAGGGGATTGAATATCTCAGAGCATAAATGTGAGATATGGGGTGAAATGATGGATTTGAGAACAGATTTAAGTGAATATGTAAAGGCAAGAACTGTCACTTTGGAACTCCTCTAGTTCACTCAAATTCCTTACATAAAGCTAAAATAAGGCTAGTACTTGGAAATTTTAACACACATTCAAGATGGCAAAAATCGGGGCTGACCAATGCAGGCTAGAGCAAAGAAGGAAAAGCATGGATTTGTGGCTTGATACCTGTGTGATGAGTGATGGCTGATGAAAGGTCACAGACATGAAATTCTCTAAGAAGGAGTGAGAGTCAGGAGTAGGGCAAGAATAAGCCAGCCCTCAAGACTGGGAACTGTACATCACTACTCTAGTCTGCCTTTCAATATTGACTTCTATGGTTCTTGGGGATGGAGAAATGGCTCAGTGGATAAAGTGCTTGTTGTACAAGCATGGGGACCTGAGTTTAGATCCTCAGCATCCACATAAAAGACAGGTGCAGTGGAATACAGCTTTAACCCTAGAGCAGGCACAGGGAAGACCGAGACAGGCAGATCCCACAGGGTTTCTGTGCAGTCAGTCTACCTAAACAGACAAGCTTCAGGTTCAGTGACAGTCACTACCTCAGAAAAGTTAAGGTGGGATTTCCTCATGAAGGGGGGAGGATCTCCTGAAGCCATACTGCTCACTGAGGAACTATGAACAAGATTGTTGAAAGGGTGTCATTTATTATCAGTGGTGTTGCCACTGATAGGTTGCCTGTGTTCCAGTCAATTAATCGTCTGATAATGCTCATATAATCAACCATAACACAGAGAGTTACAAACAAAATAAAAACCCAAACAAAACCCCAAAGACATCAAAATCAGAGGGGGCTTGGGGGGAAGAAGAAGCATTTTGGTGGGAAAGAGACAAGGATGAAAGAAAGCAATGGGTGTAAAAATGAGCAAAATTCATTATGTATCTACTAAACTGTCAACAATGGAGAATGATAAAAGATGCCTATATCAACCTCTGATCCCAACACATTCACATACAGGTAAGCATGCCTACGCACATATGTGCACACACGTATACAACACACATACTCATCCACTCCACAAAATAAATATTAGTTTCTTTGCTTCTAATGGAGATTTTAATTTTTTAAGATTGATTATTATTATTTTTAATTGTGTGTGTCTGTGTCTGTATGTGGGCACATGCATTTATGTGAGTGTGAATGTCAGTGCAGGCCAGAGGCATCGAACTCCCTATAGCAGAAGGTACTGGGAGTTTTAAGCAGCCTGGCATGGATGCTAGGAATTGAATTTGGGTCATTTGCAAGGGCAGTATGTCCTCTTTTAAGGAAAATAATTAAAAACATTTATACAGTATTTGATCATATTCTTTTCCCTCCCTCAACTTCTCCCAGATCCTCCCCAGCTCCCTACACACACTTTATGTTCTCTGTCTCTCAAAAAACCATACAGCCCCCAAAGAAAACCTGACCCATGTTTTTAGCCTTTGAGATCTTTTTAAAATTATTTAAAAATTATTTTTAAAGAATACAATCATGTACACAGTGTATTTTGATCAAGTCTACCCTCTATTTCCCCTTCCAGCTTTCCCTCCCACCTTCATGTCCTGTTCTCTATCTATCCATCCATCTGTCCAACCATCTATCTATCCATCCTTCCATTCATCCCATTGAACATACTTATTGCTCTCTGTATGCACATGACACATAGGTGCGGAGCCTCCCACTGTAGCATGGACAAGCTATTAGTGGCCACATAAGGGAGGAAAACTGATTCTTCCTCCCCGAGCCTAGATCAATCGCTGTTAGTTCTTTAGCTAAAGGTGGAGTCTAGTGCCCTCACTGGAATTTTGGCTGAGTTAATCTCGTGGGGTACCCAGCTGCTGTGAGTCCATCGGTGCAAGAGCTAGGTCATTTTCAGAAGACAGCATTTCACAGGAATCCTCCCAGCCTTCAACTCTTAGATTCCTTCTATTCCTTTTTCCTGGATCTTCCTTGAGCCTGGGCATGGGTATGGGGCTCATAAAGATGTCTTATTTAGGGCTGACCACTCATAGTCAGCTTTCTCAGTACTGTGTCCAGTTATGTGTCTCTGTCATAACTGCTGCTCACTGCAGAAAGAAGATTCTGTGACCAATGTGAGATCAGCACAGATCTATGGTTATAAATACAAATACTTCAAAATGAGCCTCTACTTCCTCCTGGAGTAGCAGTTGTTGCTATCAGCATGTGTGTGGTTCCACTTATCAGCCCCATCTATGCCTACCAAACTTGCCTGTACAACACGATATGGGGGAAGTCAATTCTTACATACACTTTCTTCCTGGCTACATAGTAAAACCTACCTGGGGATGTAACTCAGTGAATAAAATGCTTGTCCGGCACACACAAAGCCCTGGGTTTATTCCCAAGCATTGCACAAAACCTGTCATGGTGTGTTACGGGTGTAATCTAGCATTGGGAGACTTGAGGAAGGTGCATCAGAAGTTCAGGGTCATTTTAGGAAGTGAGTGACGTGAGGCCAACCTTGGTTACATGAGATCCTGCCTCAAAACAAAAACTAAATCTAAAATCCAGGCTTCTGGAAACTAGAAGATGATGGTAGTTTAAAACAAAGGGAAGTGCCTGGTACTCTAGCCTTTAAGATCCATTCACCTCTGGGCTTCTACATGAAAACAGCAAAGGACAAATTGTAAGTAAAGCCTCACAGCATTGGTCAAAGCAAGTGCTCAATAAATTTGCTTTTCTCCAGTTGTAAAACACCTTTAAAATGTTTTGTTTCTCATATACGTTAAGTATTTGCAGTCCCATGTCCTAGAAGAGAAAGATGGGGTTCTTAGACCTTAGCTGGTTTTCACAAAATCAATAGTACTAGATAGTCACAGTGCTTTTTAGCATGTGGATCCAAGTGTTTCCTTTCCAAAGCTCCTTCTTTAAATACTGATTGCATGGCCACAACTGAAGGGAAGGAGATATTTTGAAAGGCTAAAGGGAAAAATCATTTAATATATTACCCAAAATGCAAAAAGTAATATGCAAAATGGACATTTCATAAATATCACATTTAGAAGAGTGAAAATCTGCATAGCCCGAAGGCAAGAAAGCTTGCTTACTGAAAAATAAAACTCCTGCTCTTCTTTAATTATGCAATTACAAAAAAAGGATAAGCATATATTATTACACTTCTACCTATGCTGGCAATTAAGATTGTAATCTGGGTGACTACTAGAGCTTGTAATGAGATTATATCCCCCTATTACAGGAATGATCCAGTGTTGCAATAAAGGATGTTTCAGTTCTACTTACTAAGCTGTTGATTTTAGAAGAAGGTATTAAAAGGCATCTTAGGTATGCAGCATGCACACTAGAGTGGTTCTGGTGATGATCAATGCATTTAAAGTTACAACTTTGTGGTTTTTGAATGTTTTCCCCCAATTTATCTATATCAGGATTGGAAATTTACCAATATGTCAGATTGTCCTCTCTTTTAAATTTGAGGATGTCCAGTTGTTTTCAAAACATTGATCTGAACTGTCTTTGGCAATGATCTATTGTCTGGGAGTCACTTCTCACACTACACTGGAATTTCCCTTACAATATCCATGATAAGGATTTATTTTGAGGCAAGTGGCAATAAACTTTTCAACCTGAGTGACTAAAGAAAAAAATTAAAAGTTCTTGTATGATAGTGAGATTTTGGAGACAACTAGTGGGGGTAGCCTTTCCAAAGACTTTCTTGGTCATGTCTCCTGAAGGAGTCTCTCTCTTGCTCTCTTGATCTCTTGTGCTTTCTCTCCTCTTGATTTTCAGTCCTTCACTTGAGAGAGAGAGAGAGAGAGAGAGAGAGAGAGAGAGAGAGAGAGAGAGAGAGAGAGAGAGAGAGAGAGAGAGAGAGATTGAGTTCTCTAATGATTCCATAAAAGTTTTAATGGAGAACACTATTTGCTTAGCTTAGACCACATATCTCCCTTGAGGTTATTTTCTAAGTATCTGAATTGTGAAGGCCGGAGTTATAGGACTAACCCTTGATGCAGGTGGATAGAGCCTGTCTCCTTAATGATAGATTGAGTGAGAGACAGTTTGGTTCCTTGAAAGTGGGTTCTATCAACAATTTCACCATTACTAAGAAAAGCCAGTAGTGTGTGTGTGTGTGTGTGTGTGTGTGTGTGTGTGTGTGTGTGTGTGTGTGTGTGTGTTTCAGGGGATGGGGTAACAGTAAAAATCTAGACACCTTGCACAGCAGGTTTCTGTTTTCTCACTAGGTACCCTCTTGAGCTCACCACCCACTAAGCCCATAGAACGTTTGGTTCAGGTTTTGGATCGCAATGAGCCTCAGAAAATTATTCTTGCTCTTTGGGTAAAACTTTTCTGAACTGCTGTCACCTTATTTTAATTTTAACCCTTGAGACCACACAAGCTAAAGTCAGCATCCTCTTCCCCAAACACTGAGCAGCACCTTGTGTTCTGGAAGCTGTTTTTCAAAAGTCACTTCATCTCTTCTAAGCTAGAGATATCCGGGACAGCTTTCAAACTTACCATCAACTGAGTTCTTATGATTCTGCCTTCTCCTACCTCTTGGAATATTTCTTATTCTGCTTCCATTGTA
The DNA here is from genome assembly GCA_902168415.1 of Peromyscus melanophrys. Classification (NCBI taxonomy): domain Eukaryota; kingdom Metazoa; phylum Chordata; class Mammalia; order Rodentia; family Cricetidae; genus Peromyscus; species Peromyscus melanophrys. The sequence goes on along the minus strand of CABHPR010085923.1, from coordinate 4,291 downwards.
AATGCTTCAGATCATTGACCTTATATTCTTCACAAGGGCCACTGCAAGAGGTTCCCACTGATTCTGCCACCCACCCCCATTCCTACCATATCAGTTTCTGGTCTTACTGAATTTGCCTTCTGAGTTATTTTCTCAGAATAACTCTGTGGAGGCATGGTACCCCCAATTCAGACACGACCTGTCTTAGTCAGTGTTTTATTGATGTGAAGAGACACCATGATCATGACAACTCTTATAAAAGAGAGCATTTAATTGGGGCCTGCTTACAGTTTCAGATGTTTTATCCGTTTTCATCATGACAGGGAACATGGCAGTACACAGGCAGATATGGTGCTAGAGAAGTAGCTAAGAGTTCTACATCTGGATGCATAGGCAGCAGGAAGAGAGAGAGGGCCTAGCTTTGGCTTTTGAAATCTCAAAGCTCAGCCCCCAGCAACACACTTCCTCCAACAAGGTCATACCTCCTAATTCCTCCTTAGTAGTGCCAGTCCCTGATGACGAAGCATTCAACCTTATTAGCCTATGGAGGCCATTCTTATTCAAACCACCAGACCACCTTTGTTTAAAGTTTGCTGTGCAACATGGTGCTCTTATTCCTTTCCATCTTTTACTTCTTCTTATTATATTCCGTGACATTGTTTCCTCTCCTGGGCTATGAGTTCCAAGAGGCATTCTCTCCAGCCGCCTTCATAGCTCTCTGTAGGCAGTATTCCATAACATGTCTTGTATCATTGGAGAATGGTCAACCTAACTTTGATGACCCTCCTCCACTTTGGCTGATCATTTCCCCTCCTGTTACTCTTGAAAGAAGTCTCCTAGAACTGGATTCAGTTACTCCTACTGTATTGTGATGTGTTAATAGAGAGCCAAGTACCAGGATCATCTCCTCCTTCCTGAATTCTTCGCTTTAATTAAATCAACCTAAGATCAAATTAATGTTTATATTAGATTGATCATGTGGTATTTTTAATTGACAATATTTCAAGTTAAAAAAAATCTAAGAACTTTTTTTTCATATAATTTGGTCCCTGCCCCTCTCTGTTTTGTGCTTAATTAATCTGTGGATGTTTTTGAGTAGTTTCTCGATGCCATTATAATGTCTTTTGTTTTATTTCTCCTTTTTTTGGTGGGAGAAAATTGATAATGAGATATAAAACATGTTATATTGAAAGGAGGCTGTTTTCTGTAACTTACTACACTATCATCAGCCGCTATGGAATGGTTTTCAGTGATTTTATGGTACTGATTCCTTCTCCTCTTCTTTCTCCTTCTCCTTTTTGTCCTCCAACTCCATTCCTCAGTAGTAAGTAATCTTAGTCTCTAGAAGACTATTGGATATGCATGCTGAGCATTTTGGTTCCTATAATGTTTATATTTATATTGGGGTTCTTATTAGCAATTTGTGGGTAGAGCCCATGGATGTTGCTACACACTGTAGAGTACACAGGAGAGCCTCATAACCAAAGCCGTCTGGTTCAAACTGTCAATAGTATCAAAGTTAAGTAGCGTGTTTAGGAGTTAAAATCCGCCACTCACCACTTCAAAATGGTCAGTAGGAATCACACAAATGTCTCAGGTGACGTGTTTGTCAGTGCTGGCAACAGAACGCTCCGCCTCTCAGCTTCGACCTTTTTTTCGTCTTTCTAGTGTTATATCACAGGAGTTGCTACTTCATGGTTCAAGGAGGTAAAAGAAAATCATTTATCCTTTGTTTTTAATCTCTGCTACCATTTTCCCTTTAAATGAATGCATATGAACACAATCATTCCCATACTTGACACCAATACTGGCTTCTTGATGAATATTGACTTTCGTTTATTTAGTTGAATAAGCATTCGCTAAGGACCCAATCAATACATGCCTGATACTGTTCACAGACTCCTTAACTTTTTTTAGAAGTTTATTTATTTACTCATTTATTTGTTCATGGAGGTATGTGTTTGTCGTGACGTGTATGGGTGGAGGCCAGAGGACAGTTTATAGGAGTAGATTATTTCCTTTTATCATGGGGGTCCAGGGATCAAACCTAAGTTGTCAAGCCTGACAGCAAGTATGTTTACCTGCTTAGACATCTCGCTGGTCCATGTCCATAGATTATTAAATATGTATTTTATTACTGGGTCCTAATGAAAACTTTATGCCATTTATCAACAAGATTGTTGTATATAAAATGTTAATTCAACAAATATTCTAATCTTCTCTGTGGATTAAGGGAGTGAGGCCTGAGACTTTGCTTTGCTTTGGGTTTATGATGCTGGGCATCTTTTCTTTTGAGGAGCTCACAATGCAATGATGGAGACACATAGACAGACAAACTTCAATACAATAATAAGTTTACATGAAGGCTGTGAGCATCAGACTTTGTCATAACTCAGCAGACAAGCTTCTGATTAAGCTGCAAGTGCCCGGGAAGATTCTAGAATGTAGTGATATCTGTACTGAGTCTGAGAAAAATGAACAATGTAGTGATATCTGTACTAAGTCAGAGAAAAATGAACAAACAATGATCAAGATACTAGGGGACAGAGACATATTTTATCAAAGCCCTCAAGGAATTGAATGTTGAAGACAATTACATGCAATGCTGACTCATTTTTATATCAACTTGATGCAAGCTGGAGGCATCTGAGAAGGGAGACTCTTACTTGAGAAAAAGGCCTCTGTAAGATCAAGCTATAGGCAAGCCTGTATGACATTTTCTTAATTAGTGATTGATGTGGGAGGTCCCAGCCTATTGTGAGTGGAGCCACTATAGGGCTGCTACTCCTGAAGTAGGAAAGAAAACAGACTGAGAAGTCAAAAGGAACAAGTTTGTAACTAGTGCTCTTCCATGGCCTCTCTATCAGCTCCCGCCTCCTGGTTCCTGCTCTGACTGCCTTTGGTGAACTGTGATAGGGAAGAAAAAGCAAAATAAAGCCCTTTCTCCTCACATTGCTTTTGCTTGTGGTGTTTTATCACAGAACTAGTAAGTCTAGCTGAGACTCACGCCCACCTTAAACAGAAGCTCGAACTGCAGCAATTTTTTTGGACTTTGTACCTAGGAGAATTTGAGTCCTGGGCTAGATTAACATTCTGTGGGAGGATGCTGCCGTTATGTTCAAGAGGATTCTGAATTTTCAGACATCAGACTTGGCCAAGAGTTATTCAACACCTATGAACTAACTGCCTTTCAATCTATTTCACACCCTTGATGATTTCCTTGTGTTCTCATAACAAACTTTTATGTTATATCTTGGATCAAAGACTGGTAGGTACCTCAAATTTCTACCTCCCTCCTATTTCCTGAATACTGATAGAATTTTTCATGCTGGACTCTTTGCAGTCTACAAATACTAGAATTCCCAGCCTCCTTTGCAGCTGTATTTGACGATATGACTAAATTCTGGCTAATGAGATGTAGGATGACGTGTTACATAAAAGCTCTTAGATGCTTTATGTGTTATAGATTTTGAACTGAAACTTTGTTTTCTTTCTTAAGAAAATGTATTTAGTTCTGTTGGTTTAGATGGATGTGTGAAAGCAGATATCAGTGCAGCCCTCTTAGATTATGAGGTGATCTTTAGGGAACGGAAGCCTACAACATGAAAGAAAAGTAAGATATAAAAGTCCTAGCTTCTGAAATCTCTGCCAAGTAGAGGTCCCACAACTTCTCGGATAGCTACATTTAAATGTTTTACAAGTTAGAAAACTTATCATCTATCTTTCTTAGGCTACTATTATTTTTGGGATTCTGTTAATAGAAGCAAAACCAGTCATTTCCATTCACAGAAGATGAAAAAGGCTGAAGAAAGGGGATGTGTCTGTAAATCACGCCCACAATTGTAAATGCTTCAGACATAAGTATTTTGAATTTAATACCGATGCTATTGTTGCTATTTTAGACTCTTTTACATGCACAGTTTTTCTTCTATTCTGATTTAATTAATTATGATTGCCTATGGTCTTTAATATAGTTTGACCCCAAAGTCCTCTAATGTTGATCCAATTTAACTCTCATCTTCAAGAAATGGCTCCTGGGGTTCTTCAGGAATTAAGGAACTGAATGATTGGTAGGGCAATAGGATAAAGAGTGTTCATTACACACCATGACAGGAAATTTTGCTATCTTCATTCTATAGTACAATCCATTGTTTATCCAATCATCTTTTAATTAATTAGCAATTAAGCTAGCTCAGGATGTGAAAATACCCATTAATAAAACATGGCAAATTACTCTCATGGTCTGGGTAAAATAGACTTCAGTTTCTCTCTCTCTCTCTCTCTCTCTCTCTCTCTCTCTCTCTCTCTCTCT
>CABHPR010085913.1:0-10017 GCA_902168415.1 Peromyscus melanophrys | reverse complement strand
TGAAAAACCAAAAACCACAACCAACCAAACAAAAATAAGTAATTTATTTCTCCAGTGAGATTCTGTTGGAGGAAACTAAATTTTAATTTGCAAGTGGTTATCAATTGAAGATTGCTTCTGGTTTAGGGATGTATGTGGAATATTTCTTTACACTGTCTGAATATATATCACTGTGATTGGTTTAATAAAGAAGCTGACTGACCAATAGCTGGACAGGATAAGGTTAGGAAAGAGCCAAACAGAGAATGCTGGACAGAAGAAGGGCAGAGACAGGAGTCTTGAGCAGAGGCAGAGAGAAGCAAGGTGTGTATGCTGTACTGAGAAAAGATCTCAAGCCATGTGGCAAAGATTAAAAAATATGGGTTAATTGAAAATGTAATAGTTAGCTAGTAACAAGCCTGGACTATTGCCTGAACATTTATATTTAATATTGAACCTCTGTGGGGTTACTCTGGAGTGGCTTGCAGGACAGAAACTTCTGCCTATAGATGGGGACTTGTGTCTACTTCTTTTAGCTCTAGGAACCCATCTGGCACAGACACGTATAGGCCCTGTGAATGCTGCCACAGTCTCTGTGAGTTCATATGTGCAAAGGTTATGCTATGTTTAAAAGGCCTTGTTTCTTTGGTGTCCTCAATGCCTATTACACTCTTTCTGCCTCCTCTTCTGCAGGGTTTCCTGAGGGGAGGGATTTGATAGAGATACCCTGTTTAGGGCTGAGTGTCCTTAGGTTATACACTCTCTGCATAATGTCTGGCTGTGGCTCTTTGTATTTGTTCCCAACCATTGCAGGAGGAGGCTTCTCTAATGGTGGCTGAGCAAGACATCAATCTATCAGTATGGTAGAAATGTCATTAGGAGTCATTTTATTGCTATGTTCCATCAAAGGAACAGTATTGGTTTTACCCTAGACCCCTGTGCTATCCAGTCTCAGGGTCTTAGTTACTCATGCAGCATTGGGTATGGGTTGCATCTTATGGAGTGGGCCTTAAATCAAATCAGATATTGGTTGGTTACTACCACAAGTTTTTTAATTGCCACCATAGCACTTGTGTTATTTTGTAGGCAGGTCATCATTGTAGATTGGAGGGTTCATCACTGGGTTGTTGTTTACGTTTCTCTTTCAGTAGCATGCAGAGTACTGTTTGGTACTAAGACCACCAGCCCATAGAGCCTCTGTAATTTTTCTTTAAGTAGCAGCTTTGCTCTGTGCAGCTTGTAGCTGGTTTAGGTCTCATTTAATGAGAGCAGAACTAGCTTCATTCTTTTTATTTTTCTGTTTTCTTAAAAACGCTTTCGTTTTCTTTTTGAGAAAGATTTCACTTAGCAGATTAGCATGGCCTAGAACTAACTGTGTAGCCCAGGCTGGCCTCAAATTCACAGTGATTTTGTTTCCTCAGCTTTCTGAGGGGTTGGATTGCAGAGATGAGTCACTATGACCAAAGTGTCATAAACCTGTCTCTTTCCAGGCCGTGGTGGCACATGCCTTTAATCCCAGCAGTCAGCATGCAGAGCCAGGTGGAACTCTGTGAGTTCGAGGCCATTCTGATCTACAGATGAGATCCAGGACAGGCACCAAAACAACACAGAGAAACCCTGTCTTGAAAAAGCAACAACAACATCAACAAAAAACAACAACAACAAAATCAAACCTGATTCTTACTTTGTTCTCTCTTTCTTTTTTCCTCCCTGCTTTTCTCCCTCCATCCCTCCCTCATTCCATTCCTTCATTCTCTTTTCACTCATTTTTTTCCTCAGGTAGTCAAGGATGGCTTCAAACTCACTGCAAAGCTCCTAATATTCCCTACCATTACTTTAGGAATGCTGGGGTTGTTGGCACACCAGTTGTTTTATGCAATAGTGGTAATCAAACATTGGCTTTTGTGTTGGCATTCTATCAACTGATTTACACCCACCACTCTAGTCTATTGATTTTCTGTCTTTGTAAATTGTAGTGTTATGGGTTGGCAGGAGATTCTATTTTTTAATTTATCCATCATCAAGGAAGGGGAGAACTGAAAGTTATATAAGTTAAAAGAAAATTGCAATTGAGTATCACCACCCACCTATAATGTCCTTTAGTGTCATCATAAAGAATATGAGATTAACTCCTTCTTTTCCAGTTCTCAGTGGGTAGTTCATTCATGCCCATTGACCTGAGCATGTGGATCACTCATCCCTCTTCTTCCATGCTGCAACATCTGTTTAGTTGTAGATGCTCAATTCAAAGTGTTGTGCCCAGATTTGTTACCAGATTGAGGTCTTGGCTGTTTGCTGTTTGATAGCCAAAATTTGGGATTCTAGAGTTAGTAGGAGGAATCCTGTTTGTTCCACAACTAGAATTTTGATAAAAGAGTGGCTACTGATCTCAGATCTTGTTGTATTAGGGGTACACAGGGTTTGAACAGAGAACAAAGGCAGAATGGGACAATGGGGAGGATAGGTAGACTGAGGCAACCAGAAGTGAGTCTTCCTCCCCTGCCTTTTCTCTCAGTTCTGACCAGAACATGCCCATAGAGCTCAGCCATACTGGGATATTTACTGTATTTTTATTAAGATTAACATATGCTGGGTATACAGCTCAGCCCAGCATAAAACAATATGGTGGGACATAAGCATAATCCTAACATTTAGGAGGCAGAGGCAGGACAGAAACTCAAGGTCATCTTCACTTCTGTAATGAGCTTGGGACCAGCAGGAGCTGTTGAGACCTTGTCTCAAAACAAGACAAAACAATACCACACTTTTTTGAAAGTTTATTCTCACAGCCATTCATATGTCATATGTTAGTGAATACATAGAGCTAATCATTACTGAAATGTTACAAAATTCACCAGATGTTCTGAGGTTTATTATTTTTTTATTTATTCTTTTAAAGATACAGCCAGCTTTATGTCTTTCTTTTTCAAACAGCAAAGAATTGAACCTTGGCTCAAACCTAGCATACAAGAGACTGAGGCAGGAGGATTGGTACAAGTTCAAAGCCAGTTTGTGGGTCAGAAAGGTTTCAGATGAGCCAGGGCTGCAGTATGAGACCCTGTCTAAAAAAATAACAACAACAAAAAACAAAACAAAACAAAACAAACCCCAAAATTCCCTCAAATTTATTTTCTTTGTCAAGGTTAGAAATTCTTTCTCAGGTACAAACAGTCACAGAGGAGAAAGTTTAATCCAAGTGCTATCATTTGCCAGCCTCTTTCGAAACCCCCTGTGTCTCAGTTTCCTCATCTACAAAATGAAGACAGTAATCCCTCTGTCTAGGTATAGCCCTAAGGACTCAGGGACACAAGGTGTGCACACTGCTGCATGGCACTAAGCATTCAAGTCCAGCCCTACAATAGTGGCCATCCCTATCCACAGGTTGCTCTTGACTGCCATGGGCGGGCTTCTGTGCATCCCTTTGCAATGTGTGCTTGGGTAATGCCACCAGACCATGCTGGGAAAGTCCTGCAATGACTGGTTGGGGATTCTAGATGTTCCTTCCTTCCGCAGGAAGCTACTTCTAGCTGAACAAGGACACCTGCCATCCCTGGCTGACCATTTCTGAAGATGGGTTCACAGTGGTTTGAAGTTAGAAGAAAACATTCAAAAGTGAGCTGCCATCCAGCAAGACCCAGTTTACCAGGTATCTGGCCACCAGAAGGAGCATTCCAGGTACTTATCTTTGTAATTTAGAGGAAGTTTGATTATGACCAAAAAATGCAGCTGTTGGGGAGGGACCCAGAAAAGGGAAAGACTGTGGTGGCTTCTGCAGAGGGAGATCCCAGGCTGTGGGGACTCTGGGATATGGCCAGGTCACATAGCACAGGGATGGAAACCAGGCTCTGAGCACTTCCCCTGTTGCTGTGAAGGATTCCCCTTAGGTCAGTGGTTCTCAACATGTGGGTCAACCCCTTGGGGGGGTGTCTAACAACCCTTTCTCAGGGTTCACCTAAGACCATCCTGAATATCAGATATTTATATTATGATTCATAATAGCAGCACAATTACAGTTATGCAGTAGCAATGAAAATAATTTTATGGTTGGGGGTCACCACAACATGAGTACCTGTATTAAAGGGTTGCAGCATTAGGAAGGTTGATAACCACTGACTTAGGTCTTGTCTTTACTGTCCTAGCAGTTTTTTGAGTTTTTAACATGGAAAGAAAGGTTATTGAGCTGTTAATGTATTAACCATGTTGGGTGCATTTCACTTTTGAATTTAGAATGCTAGGACAAACGTGGATGAGAAGGCACATAATTCTCATCACAGGGTTAGGGGTAGCCAGACAGTAACTGTGCTAATGATAACTCCCCAGGAAGGCACCTGGTTGCAGAACTGTTTGGCAACAAGTTTCATTTATCAACAATAGCAAAAGTCTAGTCTGAGAAGTCATACAGTTTTGTTTTCATAAAATTATAATTTCTTTGTGAGACTTCTGTCCTGGAGGTCTATGCTTTACCTGGTCACTGACAAGGGGTAATCAAAGTCAGTTCAAATTCTCTGAACTTCAAATATTAATCAAACCTAGACCCTCTTTCCTGGTCCAATAGGAATACATACACACGTATACACCACACACACACACACACACACACACACACACACACACACACACACACTACACCACACACATACACACACAGACATGATGATTTGCCTCATTCATTTCCCTTGAAATAAGTTTTTTTTGACTGAAGTTCAAGGAAAAAGTTGTTAATCAGTTGCTCAAACAATTCTCTATTGTTCTTTCTCTCCCTCCCACTCTCCTCTCTCTCCCTCTCCCCCCTCTCCCTCTGTACCCCCTCTCTCCCCCCTCTCTCTCTTCCCCTTCCTCCTCATCCCTTTCTTCCTCTCTCTTGCTTCTCTCTAATCCTTGTGTATACACATGTGTGTACAAGTGTGCATGTTTATGGAGGCCCGAGGAGGCACTGGGCATTCTCTTCTATTACTATTCACCTAGACGTTTGAGGCAACGTCTCTCCTTAAACCTGGGGCTATGCTTTCTCTGCTAATCTGGAAGACAGTGATCTCTTGCAGTTCTGTCTCTGTCCCTTTTGGAGACTGAATCACAGGTGTGCACAGGACACATGGCTAGTTTTAGGGGTACTAGCATCTACACTCTGGTCCTCCTGATTTTGCAACAATTCTCTTAATTGATGATCTCTTTCCAGTCTGTCTTTCTTTTCCTTCCTTCCTTCGTTCCTTCCTTCCTTCCTTCCTTCCTTCCTTCCTTCCTTCCCTCCTTCCTTCCTCCTTTCTTTTCCTTTTTTTTCTTTTGTTATTTTGAGACAAGATCTTGCTACCTAGACCAAGGTGGCTTCAAATTGCAGTGATCCTCCTCCTTCAACCCTTAACTGCTGAGATTACAGGCTTGTGTAATTGGACAGTTCTCTCCCACCCACTTGTTCCAAATACCTGACAGCTGTTTCCCAAATAATTAACTCAGAAGCTTAATATTACCTACAAATGATTGACCAATAGCTCAGGCTTGTTACTAGCTAACTCCTACACTTAAATTAACCCATATTTCTATTTATGCTTTTCCACATGACTCATGGCTTGTTACCTCATTTGTTCCATGTCCTGCTTGCCTAGTGGCTGGCTAGCATCTCCTCCTATTGTCATAACTCTGCCTTTCTTCCTCCATCATTTCCTTTGTGTCAGGCTGTATCACCCAATCTCTTCTTGCCCTATTGGCCAATCAGTTTTTTATTAGCAATGAACATAATGCACAGCAGGCTTGTGTCACCATGCCTGGCAAAATTCTTTTTGCTTGGCCTATGTATCTGATTTTTGTGAACATCCCTCATAGTAAGGTGGCATTGAAACCAACCAGAATGTAGACACAGGGAAAGTTACTTATATAGTACTTGTTTGTGAATTTGGTTTCTATTATATTACAGCGCTTTTCTCACTGCTTTTTTGTTAGCATGCTCAAGGACCCATTGGTTGTTTGCGCATGTAAACTTTGCTTCATAGACAGCATAGGTGGTTAAAAACATTTCTCATCAGTAGAGAAAACCTTTGCCTTTCCTTTCTGAAGATTCACTAGAATGAAAGGATACAAAGATTAAATAGAAAATACATTGTTCTAATGGTTATGCTTATTGTGATGCCTAAATTCCAGCACTTAGGCTAATGAGGCAAGAGGATGATGAATCCAAGACCAGACTGGCTAATGTGGCAAGACCTTGTATAAAACCAAACAAAATGAAAACAAAGCACCTGTGAAAACACTCCTGGTGCTTGAGAGATGGCTCAGGAGTTAAGAGACCAGGCTACTCTTACAGAATACCCCAGTTATATTCTCAGGACTCTCATGTTACATCTGCAACCCCAGCCCAATGATACTCTCTTCTGGTCTTCTCAGGTACCAGGCATGCACATGGTACACAGATATACAATATAGACAAACACCCATACACATAAAATGAAAATAATACTATTAAAAAATAACCAAAACTTCCTTTCAACAACAACTGTATACTGGACAGCACCTCCAGCATCTATGATCAGCAGGATTTCCTGTTCAAGAGCAGCTGGGGACTTGTTCAGAGGTCAGTTCTAGGGTCCAGACACCCAGGAATGACATGAACTTTCTCTGAGACACAGGGGAAGTAAAAGTGTGTTCTTTCTAAATATCTTAAATTTGCTGGTGGGCCTTTAAATTTGGCAGAAAAAAAGATTCTCAGGAGATAAATGACTAGCAAGCAGTTCCTTAACACATGTTTCAGTGATGAAGCAAATCCAGCCTCTTGGGCAAGGTTTGTCAAAGTCTGGGACCACCCCAGAGGCAGCAGCCTACAATTGGCAGTAGGACAATTGTAGAAAAGAGGACAAAATGGGTAGATTTAGAATATGAAGATAATTTGTGAGGTGAAGTACTTATGGATTCTTGATTTTCTGAGAGAGTCTTCCTGGGACTTATGAGTCCTGATAGGATTTGAATGAAGGTTTTAACACATTCAGGAATGTGTATAGGATTTGTTCTTTTCTTACCCCTAGCTTGTTAACTGATTATCCCACTGTGATTTCCACCCTCCATTGTTACTCTCTCCCATCCTTTAGGATCATATTTTACTCATATCAGTATTATTACCCCGAGCCTAGGGCAAAGGCAAATACCAGCTGTGGGATATCCAAAAGACTAATGCAATGCATCAGTAAAAGAGATGATTCATAGAACAAAGCAAAGGATGTAGATTTACCAACCATCATCACATCAGGGAGGACAACAGATAAAGGGGACTTGTGACCCCAAATCTGGTTTCTGGACACTGACATGAGCTTTAGGTTTAAATTGAGGAAGAGCTGGGGCAGTTGGTGAGAGGTGCTGACATGAGCTTTATGTTTAAATAGAAGAAAAGCTGGGTCAGTTGGTGAGAGGCAGGCGTATTAAGCAGTCTTGATCAAAATGTGGTTGGTTGATTATTATATTAGTTCTGGTTCAGCAAGGCTTTGAAGGAATTATCATTGTCATAACTTGTTGAAAGCTGTTCCATATGGTCATTCCTGGTCTACAGTGAGATATTGTCACAGATGACTGCCCTCATTTGGAGGAAGTTCATCCAGTTAGGCTTGCCATTACTTGGTGTCGAGTTAACCCTTTGTCATAAAAGTATTTACAGGTCAGGCCTGTGGTTCCTGGAATATAAGGAGACTCCAGGTTTGGGGCAATGACCAGAGACCTTCAGGGGGTCTGTGGAGTCTGAACAGGAGATTTAAAAAGCTGACAACAATATGCCTCTGTCACTGTTATCATCATCACTGTGGAAACAGGACAATTTTGTGGGTTCTTAATCTTGTTGATACAAGAATCTATGAGGCCACAAAGGGGAGGATCTGAAGATGGCTTGATTGGGGTTAGATTAAACACCAGGGCAAGTGGACTGGACAACTCAGTACTTGTCAGGCGAAGGGAGAAGGACGGGGAGGAGAGGGAGGACAGCAAGTTACACTTTTAGTAGAGTACATAGGTAAAAGACACTCCTTACAGGACAAGGTAGACATACTGAGCAGAGAAAGAACTGGGTATCCAGGGGTTTGCTTACCTAAGGGAAAGCTGTTTCTATTAGCCTATTTGCTTTTAAAACTATTTTTAATTACTGTACATTTTTCTACCTGCATTTTATATTGAGAATATTTCCTCAAACTCCTTCTCCCCTTTTTTTCCATCCCCCCTCTCTCTCCCATAAGTCTCCTTTGTCTCCCTGGACATTTTATTTCTGCTTTCATTCCACAGACAGACATACACACATATGTAAATGGTTTAATATCGGGATATAAAAATCTAGGAGCTATAAATGAAAGAAAACAAGCAATATTTGTCTCTTAGATTATTAACTTTGGTAACGCAATGTAATGAAACTACCTTTTACATTCTAAGAGACTGGAGCTTTTCTGTACCTCATTTGGTTAATTTGTTATTAATCAAAGTTAGTAAAAATCTTGAGGTCACTTGAGTACCCCTGTGTACTTATCCTGTCTGTTCACCCCTCCTTAAGAGAACAATGTAAGAACCAACCTTACTTGTCTTGGGTTTCTCAGATAGTCAACGTTTACTTTGCAACCTAAGCTAATGTTTACCTGTAATCTTAAAGTTTGTACTTTCTCATTCCCCTTCCACAGAGTAATTAAAATGTGTTCTGATAATTATTTGCTGAAAACAGCAAAAAATAGAGGTTGAAAGCAATCTTTTAAAATAAACATCAACCATAAATGTTGAACACAACATATAGACTTTGTTTGGTAAACAGTTATGTTTGAGAACTGTTGGTTTCTGGGTCAGTTGGGGGGCAGTTAATGACTTAATCTATTTTAGAACTGTGTTAAAGATTTCTTTATGGTTTTCTTCATTCCTTCCCCATGTGATGAACTAGACACAGACAGACAGACAGGCACAGACAAAGATGAAGAGTCAGGGACCAATTGACAGGACAGCCTTCAGACAAGCACAGATTTAGACTCATACAACAGACAGAGAGGAGACTGAAGGACACAGGGACTGCAAAGCAGAGTTCCATTTTGGGTTTGCTCTTGGCTAAATGATACCAAGGAGAAGCGTTTTGATTTCTTTCCTTAATGAGATACCACTGCACTGTTGGTGACTCATAGTCTATTATTGTTTTCAAATCAATCACACAATCATCATTTTAATCTTATTGGCATCCAACAATTTCTCAACTTCTGTAAAACTATGATTATATAAAGTCCTGAATACTGCTGACTCACTCTGACTTTGTGAAAAAGTATTTCGCATGTTTCTCTACAGCTCTCTTTCCCACTTAGAGTCAGTTCGCTGTCCTATTCAACATCAGCATTATCATTTGATAGACTGGTGGGTTGGTATACTTGTTACTTGATGTGGCTAAAATGCTTGCCTGGACTGCAGGCTTGCCTTCACAGGAATGACATGCTTGACCATGAGAGTCTCTAGAAGGGTCACGGAATGACAGAAATTCACTTTTCTCTAAAGAAAAATTCAGACTTATTTGATCACTCAAGGGAAAGCTGCATCTCTTAGTCTGATTTTTAAAATCTATGTTTTAGTCATTTTAAGTTTTTGTACATGTATTTATTGTACATTTAGAAAACACATAGTGTATGTTGAGAATACACACGTAGAAACATAGATACTCAACTTTATATATCTTCATAAAAAAAATCTAAGAACCACAAGTGAGAGAAATACAGAATTCTTGTCTCTCTGAGACTCTTAGCCTAACTTTTTTTTGAGTTTTAATATTTATTAAGTATGGTTTAAATTCTTTTTTTTTTATTAAGAGATTTTCTATTCGTTTTACATATCAATCATGGATTCCCCTGTTCTCCCTCCTCCTACCACTCAGTCTTCCCCTCCTAAGCCACCCCCCATTCCCACCTCCTCCAAGGCAAGGTCTCCCCTGGGGAGTCAGCACAGCCTGGTACATTCAGTTGGGGCAGGTCCAATCCCCTCCTCTCTGTACCAAGACTGAGCAAAGTGTCTCAGCATAGGCACTAGGTTCCAAAAAGCCGGCTCATGCACTAAGGACAG
>CABHPR010085911.1:0-11837 GCA_902168415.1 Peromyscus melanophrys | reverse complement strand
TCTTCTTCTTCTTCTTCTTCTTCTTCTTCTTCTTCTTCTTCTTCTTCTTCTTCTTCTTCTTCTTCTTCTTCTTCCTCTTCCTCTTCCTCTTCCTCTTCCTCTCCTCCTCCCCCTGCCTGTTCCCCTCCTCCTCCCCCTTCCTCTCCTCCTCCTCCTCTTCCTTCTTCTTTTCCGAGACAGCATTTCTCTGTGTAGTTTTGGTGCCTGTCCTGGATCTCGCTCTGTAGACCAGTCTGGCCTCGAACTCACAGAGATCCGCCTGGATCTGCTTCCCAAGTGCTGGGATTAAAGGTGTGGGCCACAGCTGCCTTGCTGAAGCATGCACTTCTAATTCCTAGCTATGCTGGTGTCCAATCACTGCTATAACACATTATCACTAAGTAATCTCAAAAATATAACCTTATTTTCTCATACAGTTCTGGAGTTCCAATGTTTAAAAGGGCCTTGGCCGGGCTTATATTAAGATTTTAACAGAGATATTTTCCTTCTGAAAGCATTAAAGAAAAATATCTTTGTTTGTTTGTTTGTTTGTTTTTTTGTTTGTTTGCATTTTCCAGCTTCCAGAGGTCGCCTTCAGTTCTTGGCTTCTGGGTCCACGCCAGCCTCCAATCCATCCACCACTGTCAGATTGTTTCCCAAAGAACTCTTAATCTTGTAACGAAATAGCAATGTCCATGGTCGATTCTGTCCTCTAGGCCCACATCTCTGACATTACTACCTCCATCTTTCTCTTATAAGGACCACAGTGATGATGTTGTATCTACCCAAATAGCCCCAGATAATCTCCCTGGCCTATGATCATTTCAATTCGTAGGCCGACCTGCAAAGTCACTTTTCCCCTACAAGGTACTGCATCCCTAGTCTTTGTGATCAGGACTCAGCATCTTTCAAGGACGTGTTCTGTCTAGCATGATGACCTTTTCTGTTTTCAAACTGGAAGTTTGGGCTGGTCCTATACTTAGGCCTTCTGTCTCTTGTAGCTAGAGTTTTCCTGCCTTGGCCCACAGTCAGGGCAAATCTCTGTCACCCGCCAGTCCCACAGCCGCTCAGACCCAACCAAGTAAACACAGAGACTTATATTGTTTACTAACTGTATGGCCGTGGCAGGCTTCTTGCTAACTGTCCTTATATCTTAAATTAATCCATTTCTATAAATCTATACCTTGCCACATGGCTCGTGGCTTACCGGCATCTTCACATGCTGTTTGTCATGGTGGCAGCTGGCAGTGTCTCCTCAGCCTTCCACTTCCCAGAATTCTCTCCTCCTTGTCCCGCCTATACTTCTTCCTGCCTGACCACTGGCCAATCAGTGTTTTATTTTTTGTCCAATAAGCAACATGTTTGACATACAGACCATCCCACAGCAGTCTCTGTTTCTCTCAATCTGACACCTGAGTCTTCTTTACCCTAAAGATTATTTGCAAGCTTCCTGTTTCTTTATAAATGAATAGCACCTTAAAAAATCAAACACTGTTGTTATTTCTGAAACAACTAAGCAAAAATGGACACCAAATATGATGCAACCATTGTGAGTATTTTGGGCATCAAGCAATGAAAAGCAGTCTGGATGTATGGGAGACAGAGGTAGTGGGTCCTATTATGTGTCCATTACATAGACCAGTGGTTCTCAACCTGTGGGATGGGACCCCAAAAGACCATCAGAAAATACAGATATTTACATTATGGTTCATAAGAGTA
Organism: Peromyscus melanophrys; assembly: GCA_902168415.1. Classification (NCBI taxonomy): domain Eukaryota; kingdom Metazoa; phylum Chordata; class Mammalia; order Rodentia; family Cricetidae; genus Peromyscus; species Peromyscus melanophrys. Next base: position 10,139 of record CABHPR010085911.1, on the reverse strand, counting down.
GCAAAATTACAGTTATGAAGTAGTAACAAAAATAATTTTATGGTTGGGGGTCACCACAGCATTAGGAAGGTTTAGAACCACTGGCCTAGATACTCTGGCTATGGTGCAGAAGGGACTAATCATAAGCAGAGTGCAGGGGCCTCCTAGAATTGGGAGAAAAGGGTGCTTGTGTAGTTAGAGGTTGTGGGAGAAGAGAGAACAGAGCTGAATTGACGGTCCTATGCCAAGTCCTCCATGTCTCACTCTTCACTGGAGATGTCTCTGGTATGTATTTGCATGTCTACTCTATAAGCCTGGGGAAAAAAAAAACCTCTCTGAAAAGATGAGAAAACCCATATCAAGTGCTCTCACACAGCCAGTGATGTTCCCTGTTCCCACCAGCCAGGGAGCAGAAGCTCATCATTCATGGGATACTATGTAGAGCTGGCAGAAAGATCTGGCTGGAGTGTTGACATTAAGTAGCTCCTAGAAGAAAGACTGCTCTGCTTCCATGCAACAACAACCAGAAGTAAGTTCAAACAGTGGTTCAAGTGCATTCTGTAGTCAAGCTCAAGAATGTTTACAAGGGTTCAAACTTTACTCTCAAATATAAAATTCATGATGTCAAACATTTATTCTGAAATTAGCAGAATTAGCATTTGAAGCAAGGAAGTGTGACTCATAATGAGGGGGGAAATCAATTGACTGAAACTGATGATGCTGGCAATAAAGTTCACAAACAAAGAATTTAAAAGTTATTATAATGCCGTCCATAAGTTCAGAAAGAAAAAGAAAGATAGCTCACCATTGTGGTGTGGACAACATTCACAGACCCAATGGATCTTCTAGCACTGTAAACTATTCTCTGGGAGGGAGGGAATATATTACATAGTGGAAAAGAAAAGATCTGTAATCTCTAAGAAATAGCAGTAGAAGCTACCTGAAATGAAACCCAGAGAGAATTGTTCTTCCAAACTTGGAAAAGCAAATGAGCAGATGTCAGAGCTGAGGAACAACCTCAAACCTCCAACACATGAGTAACTAGAGTCCCCAGTGGAGGAGAAAGAGTTTCCAGTCACGGGCAATCTTGAATAAAATGACAATGAATATTCACATATTTGTGTGGGCAGTGCTTTCAGCTTACTTGAGTACACACTCAGGAGAGAAATTGCTGGGTCTTGGGCATCATATATCCTTAACTCTTCAAAGAAATTCTCAAAGAGCTTTTGAAAGTCAACTTAGCATTTTTAAAAACTCTCCATTGATGTATCAAAATTCTAAATATCAACATCCTCACCAACATTTTGTGATGCTATTATTATGTTTAATTTCAGCAACCCTCTGGGTGTGCATTAGTCTCAGTATATAGTGTGATTTTCATTTATTTTGTCTAATGATGAGTAAGTACTTTTGAGTGGGCTTACCATGCATTCATATAAGCATATGATTGGATACATCTAGAGCTGCCTACCTACCTACCTACCTACATATGTGTGTGTATAGCTATCTACCTACCTACATACATACATATGTGTATGTATAGCTATCTACATACCTACCTACATATAAATGTATGTATGTGTGTGTGTATATATACACATATATATAGCTATCTATCTGCCTACCTACATATATATGTGTGTGTATATACAGTTACCTACCTACCTACACACACACATATATACGTGTGTGTGTGTAATTGATTTGGGGGCATTATTCCTCTCCTTACTAAGAAGTTCTAAGAGTTCTTTGTATATTCTAGAGCTGGGTCAACTGTACCTATTGAAAATGTTTAAATGTTTTCTCCTGTCACTGTCATTTGTAATGACAATGCCAATGAGCTGAGCACGCGATGGGTCTTTCTTCCCTTCCTGAACTTAAGCTCTGGTCTTATTGCTGCTTCCTTCTCTTGAACTCAGTGTCTGAAGTTTTACGCCTGTTCCATCCTTCTTGGCAAAACCAGCTGTGCACTATAATAAAGTGAGATGATGGAGAGAGGGGCTGTGTCTTGAAATCCGAATCGGACAGTTGCTATTGGAAGTGTTTCTTGTTCTGTACTACGACTCAGCCATGGGGAACTGTGAATGCAGCCATAAGGGACTCTGAACACAACAAGGGGAAGACTTTCAGAACTTTCTTGAGATAGATGGACAGACAATAAACTGTCCACATTCATGTTTAAAATATGATAAATTTGAAGATACACACACATTCCTGAAGCACTCAGTTCAAACAAGTGAATTAGCATCTCCATCAGCACCCACGGTTTGCTGGTGCCCTCGGAATTTCTCTTTCTCTCCCACCTCATCCCCACACTCTGCTGATCTGCTTTGTGTCACTGTAGATATACCACATTTCCTTGTCCCTGTCACAGGAATGAACTCATACAGTGTGTCCTCTTTCTGCTTGGCTTCTTCCACCAGCCTAATTGCTTTCAGGTGCACACACATTGCCCGCGTAACACTCCTTCTGTTCCTAAGACTGAACACTTGCATGCAAATATAAAACAATATATGTATTTACTCACCTGTGGGTGAGCGTTTGAGTGGGTTTCATGTTCTGGCCATTCAAAAACACAGCAGCTGTGAGGATGTGTGTATATATAGTCTCTGTCTGCACAGATGATTTCATTTCTGGCTGCTTCTCAGCCTCCACCACAGGATGGAGATAATGAGGAGCAAATAAAAATCTGGCCGATGACCTGAGAATGATGAGGGAATACAACAGAAAACACACAGTAGGTGGTTTGGAGTCTATAAGTACCACATTCTCAGATTCAACCTACCTGGAATCAGAAATGTAAAACTAAAAGAATTGAACAAGCATGGTAGTGCAGGCCTATCCCAAACCAACCAACCAACCAAGAAGAATTACACTGGCGTTGTATGAGGGGCTGTAAGTGACCCGGAGATAATGTACTTCATAGAAGAGGACAGGCCCAGGTTATATACAAATGCTATGCCATTTTATGTAGGATCTTGAGAACCTTTTGTTTCTATTATTTACAGGAGCCCTGGAACCTTGTAGATACTGGCTGTAAGGACATAAATGTAAATATATAGGTAATCAATTTTAATACAATAAAATTAAGACTTTATTCCCTTCAAAAACATAATACTAGCCAGAGATGGTGATGCACACCAGTCCCAGCACTCGGAAGGCAGAGGCAGGCAGATTTCGGTGAGTTCAAGGTTGGCTTGGTCTACATAGTGAGTTCCAGGACAGCCGAAGCTACACAGTGAAACCTTGCCTCCCAAAAGATGCTGTGGTGGTTTGAAAGAAGATGGCTTCCAAAGGGAGTGGCACTATTAGGAGGCATGGCATTGTTGGGGTGGGTGTGGCCTTGTTGGAGGAAGTGTGTTAGTTACTATGGAGGTGAGCTTTGAGGTCTCATTTATGTTCAAGGCACATCCAGTGAGACAGACCACTTCCTGTTGCCTGCAAGGTGTAGGACTCTCAGCTGCTTCTCCAACATCATATCTGCCTGCACATCACCATGTCCCACCATGATGACAATGGACTGAACCTCTGAACTGTTAAACGAGCCACCCCAATTAAATGTTTTCCTTTATAAGAGTTGCTGTGGTCATGGTGTCTCTTCACAGCAATAGAAGCCCTACCTAAGGCAAGTGCTAGGTCAATGAAAGAAAATCCTCAGATCCGGGGAAGCTATTTGCAAATCATACCTGATAAAACCCCACATATTTAACATATAAATAACTCAGAAATAAATGACAAAAAAAAAACAACAAATCAAAATGAGCAGCATGAAGAGCAGAGAGCAAGTACATGAGCACAACACTGAGTTAATAAACGGGTAGTTATGAGGGAAATTCAGGTTAAAACCTCAGCAAGGCAAGACAAATAATAGCTATTATTAATAGAACATCTCAAGTGGAAGGACGGAGCTCACCAAGTATTGGTGAGGACGTGGAGGAAGCAAGCCTCTCACAAACTGCTGGCCGGGATGTAAAATGCTACTATTACCTTAGAAAACAGTCTGGCAGTTTCTCCAGAATCTAAGTCTACCAAATGACCCAACATCCCAGACCAAAACACAAATCTTAATCTCCATCTTCGATTAACCCAACCATTGCATGGAGCTTCAGATTTGTGACTTGAGTTCCCTCACAAGAAAACATGGTTCAAGTATTAGTAAGAATCCCAGCAACTGAGAGGCAGAGACAGGAGGATCAAGGCCAACCTCAGCTACACAGGGAGTTCTGGGCCAGCCTGGGCTATATCAGATGTTTTTAGGAAAAAAATTAGAACCAAGACAAAAGCAAAACCAAATATGAATCAGAAAATGTCATCAATACACCGAATGTGCATGTCCTAGCTGGGGAACCATGTACAGACTGTAGGTTGGAATACCATTTTATGTCTTTGAAAAGGCACACCATGTTAAAAAGCACCTTCCACTCACTCAACTTTTGTTAAACACCAATAATGATTAGTAAATCTTCCTCCAGGCTTGGTTACAGACCTTAAATAAACACTGCAACAAAATCCTAACTGATTAAAGCCCTTCCAGACTTCCTTCGATCACATCAGTATTCCCCATGCCTGTAAAATGACTACCGGCAATTTCAAAAACTCTTTCCACAGCTCAACTCTATTTGGAGTATCTTTCCCCCGGCTTGGCTCAGTTTTTCTCTGATGATCTCTAATATATATATATATTTTCCCTGTAAAAATCTTCAGCACAAGAATTTCAGTCATCAGAACCTGACTGATTTTCCCTAAGCTGTTACCGAATTTGATTCCTCTTCCTTTGTGGCGTCCCCTCTCTGCACATGCGCAGTAGCTGGGGTTTCCAGATGAGCAGGTGTGGCAAGAAGACCACATCAAATCGAGCCTGCATCACCGCATCAGGGAAAAATCAGTTTGCTTCCCAATATAAACGGCAGCATGCTTTTAAATCCAGCAAGCACGAGTGTTTCTCCACGGTCTGTGTAGCAGCTCAGCCTCGCAGATTCCTGCGACTATGACCGCCTTTGTCTCTGCTTTGAGAACAGACAAGCAGGGTGGTGGCTGATTCCCTTCAAGTAGGGGGATCTACATGATCGTACAGTAAGAAAAGAGCTGTGTGATCACCCTGTTTCCCCTCTCCAAGTACTACAGCCATTTTTTTATCTGTAAATAGTATTTTTTAAAAGTTGCAGATACATTCTCAAAATGTGCTGCATAATACAACTCCATACATTTCGGAAGCTGACAGCTACCCTCTGAGGTATAGCCTGACAGCCTAAAATCTAGAAATCAATCATCGAGATATAGTGACGCTATGCTGTGGCTCCCAGGATGTATTGCGGCACCCAGGAACCACTTACTTGAGATATGCCATCGTAACTCTGATAGATTAAAGCACCATATCCAGGAAACAATTGTGGGTGGGGGGTGGGAGGGTGGGGAAGACTATCATAGATCTGCCGTGTTACAGCCCAGGACCCAGAAGCCAGCTCAGCAAGCCAGGGCTGCATGGGAGCTCCCAGAAACCTGTGAAACAGCAGGATGACAGTTCTGTTCTTCAACAGCCCATTATGAACTAATTAGCATACATGAATTGCAGATTTGAAGCATTAAAGTGATGTACAAATCATTAATTTTTTGTCAAATCCATGTCATCCTTGTGTGTGCTCCTATTTTAATGTTGCATGACAGTGAAAGAGGTACAGTCCTCTGTGTGTAAAGAGGAGAGATCCGGCATAGCTGATATAATGAGATCTGTTTAAGCGCTATGCGTTTTGCAGCTTTGAATCTAGGGGCCGGGGGAAATGCTGCATTGGTCCCATTAGGGTTAATTGTGAAAGGATGTTAATATATTCAAAACCCCAGGGGTAGTTCTACATGTTGTCTGAATGAAACAGGGGATGTTAGGGCAACTTCACATTTGAGCTTCCCCTTTTCAAAAGTCCTCCTTTTGATTAATATAAAGCATCGTGAAATCCTTCTCCCTGACTGTGGGAGGTGGGACTGTCTACAGCAAGAGCCAGACCATAGGTGTGAGAGCTTACAGTGCAGCAGATATAGTCTTCTTAACCCAGTGCCAGACTTAATTTATAAAGATGTAGATTGTTGATGCCATGGGAAAAGGAAAATAGCATCAAAGCTGACTTTCATACCGGAAAAGGCTCCTAGATATTAATTTGTGGTTTTCTGTATTGTCTTGATGTATTTAATTACTAAAGCTTTTGGTGCTTAAACAACTGCTTGGTGTTTCATTTGAATTTCTTATTTCTTACTACAGTGGAGTCACAATGCTTAATTTGTTAGTATTGTAATCGTTTCCATAGCAACAAGCCTAATGTTATATATAAATATGTATGGAGTATGTATATATACATATATATATACATAATAAATGTGTAGTAAAGATGATTATGACTTCATTCCAAGAGCACGTCGTGAAAAGACTTAGCTCTCAATGAAAATCCTAATAAAAAATGCAGATGTATTTTGCGAGGCTAACGAGATGGCCATGGATGGAGCGGGAGTTCTGAGAAGGGGAGATTGTGAGTTCTCTTCTTGTAAGTTCCCTTCTGTCTGGGAGTCAAGTCATTTGGGATGACCCCTCCCAGGAAGCTTCTTCAACCACACAAATTCTGAATAAAATGAAATTTAGACCAAATTCAGGGAAAAGGGATTGTTCAAAAGATCGTATACAAGAAACCTGGGGATACACACAAAAGTGAGTTGGGAAGGATGAGATTATTTGCTCTGCTTCCTGAAAGAAATGTTTCCACACGTATCATTTGCATCGGGCATTTCTATTTAAAGTTTATATTATAGTGGCATTAAAGCTAAGGTTCAGAGTAGAGGGACAAACACCCAGCCTCGAAGGTTAGCTTTGCAGTCACCTTATAGCACTGAAGCCCTTTAGAGTGAGGTACCAGAGCCATAAATCCATTATCTCCAAGCTAAACATCACCTGGATCCTCTGTACAGTGGAAGCTTGGGGCATGACAATGATGTGCCCTATGCTGAACATGGCTCTTCGACAAATTAACGTAATTGCAGGGGACACGGCCATCTATCACTGGGAATTTTCAGCTCCATGCAACAGCAAGATAGCAACTATAGTGGCTTACCTAAATAGGGGTTTATTTTTCATGACTCATTGTAAGTGCAAAAACGAACCAGCTGAGGCCAGTATGGAGGCTGCACAATTCTACCGGGGACTCGGCTGGATTGCCTTTCTACTGTTTCATGCTAAGTGTGATACCATAACCTTTATTCTCCTATGACACTTGCTGCCCAGCTGCATATCACAATCCCATTCCAGGCTGAGCTGAGAGAATGAAAAAGGCAAGTGCTCGAGCTGCTTGACATTCTCCCACCCCCATTTTCTGTAGTGAAAGCATCACTTCAATCCTGGCTGCCACACGCTGCATTCGGATAGAGCATTTTGTATTTGGGGTTAATCAGAAAAAGTGTTGAACAACTTCCAGGAACTGCACGAAATATAGAACACTTCATAAATTTACATGTCATACTTACACGGGGGCCATACGAAATCTCTGTATTATTCAAATTTTAGTATTCACACTGCCAGATAGAGCACCAGCTTGCTTCTTTTGAGCAACTAACAATTGCTTTGCAGGTAGCTCCAACCGAACTCTGTGTTCAGTTACATACCACTGGCCAGCTTTTGGGCATGTGGCCATGCTGCAGATCCAAAAAAGGATTGTGAAGGTGAGTTGTTTTGAATAAGCCCAGTGTGGTTATTAGCAGAATGAGGGGCCTGTTAGTAAGAAGTGATGGAAACATGGTCAACAGATAGGCAGTAATCATCCTCCTCTTCTCCAATAGGTATATCCTCGTGATTTAACCAGGAACATGCAGCGATTAGAGGAAAGAGGTCATGGTGTCACAAAAAAGGGTCAAGTTTTTATTCCATACAAGGTGGACACACCAACTGGACACTAGTCACCTCCCCATTTCATAAATCTTTCATTTCTATTCCCAGCCCTACCTCTCACTAATTTTTTTTTTTAAATTTGCAGCACTGGTTGGCAATGGTGTTGGTATTGGCATCTGGGAGGTCATTACGCTATGAGGAGTCTCCCTTTTAAGAGTTTAAATGAAATAACTGTTTCCTTCATCCCGTCTACCAGCTAGGGCAAGCAGAGGCACCATCTTGAAAGAAACAATAAACCTTTCCCAGACACATAATCTGTGGGTACCTTGAACTTGGACCTCTCAGCCTCCAAAATGGTGAGAAGTAAGTTTCTATTATTTACGAATTACTCAGTTATTTTGTTATAATGGATAGAGACAGATGTCTTACAAGTACTTGGCCATTGGCTTGCTCATTGATAACGAAAATGCACACAATTTGATCAGGTGATTTTTGTAAAAGCTGGGGAGTAGAGTAGTCCGGACGTAAGGAGTCACATAGAATTAGGCTCAGGCTTGATTTTCACTTGTGGAACTCATGTGACTTTAATGAGTTTCTTTGTTTATCTAAACTTTTGTCTTCTTGCCTGCTAAATGAGTCATATGAAAATACTTTCCTCAGAAAGTTTCTAACAGAAATGAATCAATGAATATAAAAGCACCTAGAGGAATATCTAACCTGAGGCAAGCATTTGACCAATGTTGATTATGTGTTATTATGTTGTTATCATTATTATTATTAATGCTATTAGTCAAACTGACTTGGATTGAAATCATGAACATCATTTTCTTTCTTTTTTCCTCCTTTCTCCCTTCCTCCCTCCCACCATCCTTCTCTCTCTTACATAGTTTCAGTATGTATACCAGAATGACCTAAATATGTAATCTTGCTTCAGTCATTGAAATTACATTCAAGTATTGAGATCACAGGTATACATCTCCATATGTGACTGCTTTTTCTTAAACAAATTATTAAAAGTCTTTAGTACTCAGTTTTATTATGTAAATAGTTGTTCCTGTACAAAGACAGAGATATTAGACATGTAAGTTATCTGATAAGGAAATTGGCAAATACAGAAATGGTAAACAATAATATTTGCTTGTCAATACCAATTTCCTTCTTGCTTAATGTCAGTATTACATTTTCTTCAAGATGGCAAAATACCTGTTTGAAACCGTTCCCTTCTAATTCCTTTGAAAGTAAAAAATGTCAAAGTTCTGACCACAGTAGGTGAAATTTTTTTTTTGAGAAAGATATTTTCTTCTTGAATAAAAAGGCAAAACTTACCTTGTGAAAGCCATTTTCTCATTCTCCTTCCCCATCCCACACCTGAAGCTATTGTAGCCATCTTGAAAGAATGAGGGAAAGACCCACTAAGAGATGGTAACAGTATAGTTTGATGGATCTCGGATATATGATGGAATCCCTGAGCTTTATAATGTTTAACTCTAGTTTATTAGATGAGGCAAAAGTTCATATTGGCTTACTTCAATGTTCCTTGAGTATTATTGAATATGATTCCAATATGTATAATATTATATTATATCATGTATATGAATATGTATAGCCAAACAGAACCCAAGGTCTTTCCATATGGAAATTGTACTCATCATTATCTTCACCAATCATCTTATCTATCTATGACATACCCCAGCTATCTATATCTGTGTTCTATTCTTATGAGTTATTCCAAAATTGGTTCGTTCTGGCTCATGGGCCAACACGCCACTGCAGCCCGAGTTCAGGGCTTGAGATGGGGAGGGGGCATCAGCAGAATTGTCTGACCACCAGAGATTCACAAGCCATCTTTATGTATACTTCAAAAACCAGCATGTTTCCCCCATCCTCCAGGATTAACCTCTGGAAAAAAATATTTTTTCCCCAACATGTATATCAAAACAACTTTTAAACCAAAAGCAACACTCAACATTTTGTTAGCTTGGCTAAATATTGAGCCGGGTGCATCCTGGCCTTACAAAGCTAAAAGATGATAAACACAGGCACAAATTCTCAAGAGCAACAATATTGTTCAAAACTTAATAAAGCGTATTTAGAGAAATAGGGGTGATTTACCACAAACTGTTTGCATACAGTTAAGCTTGTATTTCTCCAACTTGTTCCTGTGTCCTACAAAAGGGCCCTGCACACCTAAGCTTCTCTATAAGAAAACTGAGAAACATTAGTCCCCAAAGAATTTTAGGGGAAAATGTTGGAGAAAAAAAAAATTGAGTTTTCAGGAATAATCCCATCTGTCCCATCC
>CABHPR010085909.1:0-24335 GCA_902168415.1 Peromyscus melanophrys | reverse complement strand
GTGTGTGTGTGTGTGTGTGTGTGTGTGTGTGTGTGTGTGTGTGTGTGGTAGAGAATAAGAGGTTATAAATTTAAGAGGTAGTTGATGGATGACATGAGAGGAATTGAAGGGAAGAGAAAGAAATGTGAAATAATCTAAATAAAATATCATACATGAAATCTTGAAAAACTTAAAAATTTTATCTTACCCTATATAGAGAATGAAAATTCTTTATCTCCCCAATCTTTCACTTTATAACCCCAAACCAAGGCCCCAGGTTTAATTCAGCATTGTTTTCTAGCCTTAAAGGTTTATCTGCACCCTTTATTTGAAAATGCATTACAAATTCTGAGCAATTCTATTACAAAGAATTGGTTGGAGCATACATATCTTCTCAGACTGAAGATTACCTTAGTCATTTTATCCAGATCTCTTCTGAGAAAGCAAATATAGCTGTCATTGCCATCATGAAGGTTAATACTTCAGAGTATTTGGTCTGTAAAAATGGTGGAAAGCACATTACAGTAAAATGGTTCTAGTTTCTTCCTACTGCAACTTCACAAACAGTTTGTGTAGACTGGAGGGACTTTAAACATCTGGTCCACTTGTTTCAAAGCCTTGGTCTTGTTCTTTTTTCTAATGAATTAAAGCTTGACCTGGAGATGAAATTTGACCTCATTCTGGGGACAACAAGCTAAGAAAGTTCTGCTGAGAGCCTTTGGTTTTATGTATAATTGTGAGGTTGAGGTAAAATAGCAAAATAAATTGGCTCCCAAAAGAACAATAGCAAGTGCATACTAAAAGACCCCTTGCTGCTTTGCCATTCCAATCAAATTCCAAGCAAGTCTGCAATAAAAATGACTGATTTGTATTCCCTCGTATCATCATGCTTTATCTCCCTCCTCACTCAGACCATCTGGTAGGTTTCTGCAGACAATGCCCTGCACAGTGACTGGGAAAGAAAATCAATTATCAGTTCCTTTTCCTCTTTCTGTTGCAGTCAAGACTGCTCTGCTCCATTGAAGAAAACATACAGTAGAGAGTGTTGTAGCCTCCATTACACCAAGCTTTTTACTGTCTCAAACTGTAATGCCCCATCTACTTCCTGTTCTGTTGTTCTCTTTCTTTCCTTCTCCAAACCGACATGCAATATTTCTTTAGCATGTTAGATGCTTCCCTGGTATCCTTTATTTGTTAGGAAGCACTAAATGCTAGGATAACACTTTATTTTTTTAGAATTTCTTATAGGAATGCTGCATTTATCTCATTCCCACCAGTTTTCCTCATCTCTCCAACTGTCTCTATTTCCCCCCTACTTCATCTGATATTAGTAATCTCTTTCTTTCATTACAATTACTAGATACACACACACACACACACACACACACACACACACACACACACACACAACCTATTGGGTCCATTTAATGCTGTATATACATGTGTTTAAAACTGACTATTTGATATTGGGTAACCTACCAGGGAATTTGTCTCCAGAGAACACTGATTCTCTCTCAGAAGCCATTGATTGCCTATAGTTTTTCACAAGGCAGGGCCTTGTGAAATTTCCCCATCCATTGGCTTGTAATTATGCAGGTCTTATTTAAACAACCATACTGTTAAGATTCCATAGGTGCAACTTCCCTGTCATGTCTAACAGACACTATCTCATAGCAGACTTCATGATCCTCTGAATCCTGCAATCTTTCTGCCCATTTTCTGTGAATTTCCCTGAACCTTAGCTCTAAGGGTCTCATTGTGGATGGATCAATTGGGGTCATGCACTCCCTGTCACTTGGTCTGTGTGTTTTGGAGAGTTGTAAATCTTTGTGATGGTTACTATCTCCTGCAAAAATGAACCTTCTTTAATGAACTACACTTACCTGTAGGTATAAGAATAAATACTTAGAATACATTTAGGAATTAGATAGTTTAGGAAAATGGCACTCTTCATCCACAAGTAGTTGGCGAGATGTTCAGTAATGATCATGAATACCTTTCTATTGAACAGGACTTATGTAGCAATTATACAGCTGTTGGCTATCCCCAAGATTGTTAGTGCCACTATTGCACACCAGAGATACCTTGCCTGGCCACCAGTCATTGCTGTGTTTCATAGGCCTTACACCTGGGTAGGATTACCGATTGATTGTTTTTTTCCTTAGGAGCTTGCACTACACCTTCTGATGCTATGAGTTCCACCTGAAGTGTGTGGTGTCTTAAGGATTGGGTCTTATCTTCAATTTCTATGAGACAACCAAGGGTGATAGGGAGTGCCTTGGACCCCCTGATCAAAAACTCAATGGAAGGATTCCCATGACAGGCACTAGGCTTTGTGTTAGATAGGTTATGATTTTTTTTAATTTATTTTATTTTATTTTACAATATAATTCAACTTTACATATCAGCCATGGATTCCCCCGTTCTCCCCCCTCCCGCCCCGCCCCCTCCCCCCAGCCCACCCCCCATTTCCATCTCCTCCAGGGCAAAGACTCTCCCAAGGATTGAGATCAACCTAGTGGACTCAGTCCAGGCAGGTCTAGTCCCCTCCTCCCAGGCTGAGCCAAGCGTCTCTGCTAAGCCCCAGGTTTCAGACAGCCAATTCATGCACTGAGCACAGGACCTGGTCCAACTGCCTGGATGCCTCCCAAACAGATCAAGCCAATCAACTGTCTCATCCATTCAGAGGGCCTGATCCAGTTGGGGGCCCCTCAGCCATTGGTTCACAGTTCATGTGTTTCCATTTGTTTGGCCACTCGTCCCTGTATTCCATCCATCCCTGGTCCCAACAACTCTTGCTCACATAAACCCTCCTCTTTCTCGCCAATTGGACTCCCGGAGCTCCATCTGGGGCCTGACCTTGGATATCTGCATCCAGTTCCCTCAGTCATTGGATGGGGTTTCTAGCACGACAATTAGGGTGTTTGGCCATCCTATCACCAGAGTAGGTCAGTTTGGGCTATTTCTCGACTATTACCAGCAGTCTATTATGGGGGCATCTTTGTGGATTTCTGTGGGCCTCTCTAGCACTTTGCTTCTTCCTATTCTCATGTGGTCTTCATTTACCATGAACATTCCTTGTGTTCCCTCTCTGTTCTTGATCCAGTTGGGATCTCCCACTCCCCCAAGTTCTCTTTCCCTCGACCCTCGCCCCTCATTACCCCTACTCACGTCCAGACTGTTCATGTAGATCTCATCCATTTCTCCATCACTGGGCGATCCCAGTGTCTTTCTTGGGGTCCTGTTTTTCCAGGTAGCCTCCATGGTGTTGGGAGTAGCCATCCAGTCATCCTTGTTCCACAACTAGTATTCTCCTATGAGTGGGTACATACCATGTTTGTCTTTCTGAGTCTGGGTTACCTCACTCAGGAGGATTTTTTCTAGATCCCTTCATTTGCCTGCAAACCTCATGATGTCATTGTTTTTCTCTGCTGAGTAGTATTCCATTGTGTATATGTACCACAGTTTATTTATCCATTCTTCAGTTGAAGGGCATCTAGGTTGTTTCCACGTTCTGGCTATTACAAATAATGCTGATATGAACATAGCTGAGCAAGTGCCCTTGTGGTATGATTGAGCATTCCTTGGGTATATGCCCAAGAGTGGTATAGCTGGATCTTGGGGGAGATTGATTCCCAATTTTCTAATAAAGCGCCATATTGATTTCCAAAGTGGCTGTACAAGCTTGCATTCCCACCAGCAGTGGAGGAGAGTTCCCCTAGCTCCATATCCTCTCCAGCACAAGGTGTCCTCAGTGTTTTTGATCTTAGCCATTCTGACTGGCGTAAGGTGGTATCTCAGAGTTGTTTTGATTTGCATTTCCCTGATGATTAGGGATGTTGAGCAATTCCTTAAATGTCTTTCAGCCATTTGTGTTTCCTCTGCTGAGAATTCTCTGTTTAGTTCTATAGCCCATTTCTTAATTGGACTGTTGGGCATTTTGATGTCTAATTTCTTGAGTTCCTTATATATTCTGGATATCAGTCCTCTGTCAGATGTGGGGTTGGTGAAGACCTTTTCCCATTCTGTGGGCTGTCGCTTTGCCTTGTTGACCATATCCTTTGCTCTACGAAAGCTTTTCAGTTTCAAGAGGTCCCATTGATTGATTTTTTCTCTCAGTGTCTGAGCTACTGGTGTTATATTTAGGAAGCGATCTCCTATGCCATAACTGTGGCATAACTGGATATCAACGTGCAGAAGGCTGCAAATAGATCCATATCTATCACCGTGCACAAAACTTAAGTCCAAGTGGATCAAAGACCTCAACATAAATCCAGCTACTCTGAACCTGCTAGAAGAGAAAGTAGGAAGTAGTCTTGAACGCATTGGCATAGGTTATGATTCTTATGGGGAGCTTTATCACCCCATGTGGCATAACTCCATTTAAACACACACACACACACACACACACACACACACACACACACACACACACACATATATATGAATATATATACATATTTTAAGTAAACATAAAATATTTCTACAATGATTTTTAAAACATCCTTAATATTATTTATCCCTCCTTCCTTCCTCACCCTATGTATTACCCACCTCTCCACTCCTGTAAAATGTGTAACATTTTATCACCAACTCCTTTTCTCTCCTTTAAGTCAATAACTACAAGAATATCTTTCCATTTCCACACACCTAAGCTTTGTTTGGGGTTCTTATGCATATGAGTTTTAATGACCAACGTACATTATCTCAATGGAGTCTTATATTGTGTTCTGAATGGGATTCTCCTCTTTTACATCAAGAGTGGGTGTTTAATCAAATTGATGTAATAAACTGAAGTCAACTGTCAGTCTATGTTTATGAACAGGCTATGGATTATCATGTCTCTGATAGCTGCTTTGACATGTAGTCTACATTTAAAGAGGTAGGTCCAGAGATGAAAAATGGAATGATTGGAAAATTTAGAGATAGCCTGAATTTTTTTTCAATAGGAAGCTATCTTTTCTATACTTAAATGTTTTTAATCCCAGGGTGAATTGTTCTCTAATCTAAGTTTTAAGATAAAATTATCCTCTTTGGATTTTTCTTTGAGGGAGAAGTTCTGGGACAGGATAGTGGTGATTGCTGAGTAATTTTGTGATTAAACTAAATGCCCCTGGATTGTATAATTTAAAATAGTTACAATGGAGAAATTCTTGTTATGCATATTCACCATTATATAAAAGGACCCTGGGGAAAGAGAAACAAATTAAGAATTGTATCACGTTTTCTTTGGTGGCCTCCAAATGCCCTTTTCTTATTCCCATGCCAAGTGTAAGTCTCTTCTCAGATACATAGTGATTTTTACTTGATCTATACAAAGATCCCTTTTAATATCTATTTTAAATGTGTGGTACTGAATATTCTCAATTATAACTTTATCACTTCTTCTATCTTCTCAATAATCATATGAGTGGAACATACCCACCATTTGGATTGCAAGTTAATTTCCCTAAAAAATAGTTCTGTATTCCCTAAAAAGATGTCAGTACAGAATACTATATTGGAAATTAAGTGAACCATGAAACAATTCACTATAATTAAAGAGGAAAATAGTTTCAACCAAATAATTCAGAATTTAAAACTTGCAATGTGACACAGATTTTTAGTTGGTTGTGGTGGCATATGATGATAGGATTTGCTGAAGGAGGTGGAGGCAGGAGGATCATGAGTTCGAGGCGAGCTTGGGCTACACATTTTAAAGGAAGGAAAAAAATTTTAACTTTTTAACTTTTTTCTAAAACTTTTAGAAATTTATTTATTTAACATCTCAACTGCAGCTTCCCCTCCCTCCTCTTCTCCCAGTCCCCCCCCTACTTCCCCTTTGCCTCCTCCACCCCATCTACTTCTCCTCCTTCTCTATTCAGAAAAGGGCAGGCCTCCCATGGATAGCAACAAAATATGGCACATCAAGTTGTAGGAAGACTAAGCGTCTTAGTTTTTACTCCTGCTAGCTTCTGTGTTCTCTGAGTAAAAGAATGGAGAAGAACAAGGATGCTTTGCAAAGGATGGAATAACACCTCAACAGTAACAACAAGATGCTTGGACTCTGTGAAATTCATTTGAGTGATTTTCACCTGTATCAGGCAAGGCACAATTGTTACAGACTCATGTCCTTATAATTTAACAAAGTATTTTAATTTCCAAATTTTATACAGAATCATGTATTATGATCTTAAATTATGAGCAATGTGAGCAAATGTGTGCTCATACATAAACTAAGTGAATAAGTGAATAATCTAAAAAATGTTTCAAAAATTTTTGTTAAAAAAGTACACATATCTTTCTCTAGTATCTTTCATAAAAATGGTATCCAAGAACATTGGAGAAGCACAAATTGGCTTTGAGCTGGAAGAAAGGATACAAAGTTGGGTGGAAAAGGAAGGGTGATGGGTCTGGAAAAAGTTGGGAGTATGAGAGTGAATATGACCAAAACATGCTGTATGAAATTCTCAAAGAACTAATAAAATACACAAAATTATATTACAATTTTTATCTGACCAAGGCAGAGGAAATTAACAATTACACATTTTGAAGCGCTTGAAACCAAAGTATACAGTTTTCTTTTGCCAGTAATAGGAGGTAGATTCTTTAAGGTGTTTAAGTTTTTATTTCTTATTTATTGTTTGAGAATTCAATGCATATATGCAAAATGTTATAATCATACGCACTCCTGCTTCTCCCTTCATCTCCTCTAAATATCTCCTGACTTCATTCCTTCATGTCCTCTTTTCTTTAAATAACCCAGGGAGTCCAATTGATGTTGCCCATATGCCCTGGGGTGTTGGTCCATCTACTGGAGCACTGTCAACCTACCTGGGATAACACCACTGAAGAAGATGGACTTGCCTTCCTCCGCAAGCCATCACTGCCAAAAGCTCCTTAGCTAAAGGTGGGGAACATTTATGTTTTAAAAAATATTCAGATAAATTTCACATTTTGTGTCTATGGTGTACAAGGCATTACTGTAGCACATTCCATGACATTTACTATATAGTACAGCACACAGATATTAACAAAATTTCCAGAATTAGTAATTAGTATAAAATTCCACTTAAAATGCACTACAAGAAAAGATACCTGGTACTGTGAAATGATGGAACAAGGCAATTTAACATAAAGTTGGGTGCATCAGAAAAGGCCTGTATGAGGTGTTCTCTTCATAAAGACACACAGAAGAGCTTCATTGACTTTTTGATGTTTTATGTTGGATTTATGGTATTTTTGGTCCATTTAGTCAGCTAAGTTTTAATTACATAATTGTCATTGACTTAGCCTTCTCCCTAGGCTTCTCTTGTCTCCCATCACTTACTACATTCTATCTTTCTGAGCAATGTCTTGTGCATGTTGGCTTTTCTTTACATTTACCTTATTGCTATCCACAATTATAGGCTGCTGCCTCCCATTTGGATAATTTAGTGTGCCTTGTTTTTTGTTTGTTTGTTTTTTCTTTACTTAAGATTTTTTTCATTTTATATACCAACTCCTGTTCACCTTCCCTCCCCTCACTTCCTCCCATCCCACCTCCATCCCTTCCTCACAGGGAGTAAGGACTCCCTTGGGTAATCAACACAGGCTGGCATACCAAGTTGGGGCAGGACCAAGCCCCTCCCCCTGCAACATGGATGAGTAAAGCATTGCACCTTAGGGCATGGGCTCTAAAAAGCCAGTTCATATACCTGGGATAAGTCTTGGTCTCATTGCCAGGGGACCCATAAACACATCAAGCCACACTGCTGTCACCCACATTCAGAGGGCCTAGTGCAGTCCCATGCAGGAGGTGGGAACATGAGGGCTTGAGATGGCCGAGTTGGGGGAGGGATGGAGAAGGAGAGCAATGAAGGAGATATCTTGACAGAGTGAACCATTAAAAGGTTAGGGAGGAATCTGGAACTATGGAAATCCCCCACAAACTCGCAAGGATGTCCCCAGCTAAGACTCAGCTGGACAGGGTGCTTGAACTAGCCTTCCCCTGTACTCAGATGGATGTCTACCCTAATTGCCATCATAGAACCTACATCCAGTGACTGATGGAAGCAGATGCAGAGACCCATAGCCAAGCACTTGGCCAAGCTCCTGGAGTTGAGTTGAAGAAAGAAAGGAGAGATTATAGGAGCAAGGGGGTTCAGGTTCATGATGGGGAAAACCACAGAGACAGCTGACCCAAGCTAGTGGGAACTCATGGACTTTAGTGTTCCTTCTTATACCTTAACCTCATTCAGGTCAGTGTAATCTTTCTAATTACTTCAGTGTCTACCTTCGCAATCTCCCCCTCATTCGGTGGTTGTAAAAATCAAAGAAATCCTATAAAACACAAAATCAGAAACCATATCATATTATGAAAAAGACCCATATGGTAAGAAATGAAAAAAAGAAAAAAATTTCCAAAGTATTATGAGACAAAGGAAATCTTCAATGTGTTCAAGGCTATTTCCCACTTTCTCTTCTATCAGGCACGGGAGACAACTTCCTGAATAAAACACCAATAGCACAGGCACTGAGATTGACAATTAATAAATGGGACCTCATGAAACTGAAAAGTTTCTGTAAGGCAAAGGACACTGTCAATAAGACAAAATGGCAGCCTACAGAATGGGAAAAGATTTTTCACTAACACCACATCTGACAGAGGGCTGATCTCCAAAATATATAAAAACTCAAGAAACTAGACATCAACAAACCAAATAGTCCAATTGAAAAATGAGATACAGATCTAAATAGAGAACTCTCAACAGAAGAACCTCAAATGGCCAAAAGACATTTAAGAAATTGCTCAACAGTCTTATTCATCAGGGGAATGCAAATCAAAATGACTCAGAGATATCATCTTATACCTGTCAGAATGGCTAAGAACAAAAATACTGATGACAGCTTATGTTGGAGAGGATGTGGAGCAAGGGGAACACTCTTCCATTGCTGGTGTGAGTGCAAACTTGTACAGCCACTTTGGAAATCGGTATGGCAGTTTCTCAGATAACTGGGAAACAAGCTATACCACTCTTGGGCATGTACCCAAGGAATGCTCAATTATATCACAAGGACACTTGCTCAACTATGTTCATGGCAGCATCATTGATAATAGCCAGAACCTGGAAACAACCCAGATGCCCCTCAACTGAAGAATGAATAAAGAAAAGGTAGTACATGTACACAATGGAGTATTACTCGGCTGTTAAAAACAATGATATCAGGAAATTTGCAGGCAAATGGATGGAACTAGAAAAATCATCCTGAGGGAGGTAATCCAGATCCAGAAAGACAAACACAGTATGTACTTACTCATAAGTGGATATTATCTGTAAAGAATAACCATGCTACAACACACAGCCACAGAGAGGCTAGGTAACAGGGAGGGCTCGAAGGGGGATACATAGATTTCCCTTGGATGAGGAAATAGAAGAGATCTCCTAGATAGACTGAAAACAGGTAGGGATGGGAATATGAGGGGTTGGGTTGGGGTGGATGGAGAGGGAGAGTACTAAAAAAGATATCTTGATATGGGGGGCATTTTGGGGTCAGGTAGAAACCTGGTATAAGGGAAATTCCCATGAATCTACAAGGATGAATCCAGCTAAGACTCCTAGCAATAGTGGATATGTAGCCTGAACTGGCCATCTCCTGTGATCAGATTGGTGACTACCCCAATTGTCATCAGAGAGCCTTCATTCAGTAAATGATGGAAATAGATGCAGAGACTTGCAGCTGCATATTAGGTCCAGTTCTGGTAACCTTGCTGAATAGAGGGAGGAAGGACTGTAGGAACCAGGGTGGGGGTTAAGGACATCACACGAAAACCCACAGAAACAACTAACATGGTTCATAGGAACTCACAGAGCCTGAACCAACAACCAGGGAGCCTGCATGGGACTGATCTAGGTCTTCTACATATATGTGACAGCTTGTGTAGCTTGTGGGACTCCTAGCAGTGAGATCAGGGCCTGCCCCTAACATTTTGGCTAGTTCTTAGGAACCTATTCCTCATACTGGGTTGCCTTGCCCAGCCTTAATACAAGGGGAGGAGCTTAGTCCTATCTCAACTTGATATGACATGCTTTGTTGACACCTTTGGGAGGCCTGACCCTTTCTGAACAGAAACAGAGAAGGAATGGATGGGGGCAGAGGGGAGGTAGAGGGAAGAAATGGGAGGAGAGGAGGGGGGGGACTGTGGTCAGTATGTAAAATAAATGAATAAATTTAATAATAAAATATAATAAAACAAAACAAAAGCACACACACAGACACATTCATATAAAACTCCAAAACTACCATTGAGTTCATTTTCTGGGGGCCATCCACTGCTAAACATAGGGTCTGGCCTTAAGAGTGGTTTGTATACCCAGTGAGAGCCCACTGGAGAAAATTAAGTTTTCATTTGTGAGTAGTTAGCAGTTGATGATAACTTCTGGGTTAGGAAAGCAGAGTTTTCTCCACTTCTACTCTCAACACTTGGACCCCATCAGGCCCAGACCTATGCATGCCCTGTGTATGATGCCACAGCCTCTGTGAGTTCATATATGTGACTGTACTGCTGCTGTGTTTAGAAGACTTTGTTTTCTTGGTGTTATGTATCCCCTCTGGCCCTTTTCCACAAGGTTCCCTTAGCCATCAGGGGGCAGGAATTAATAAAGACATCCAGCTTTGGATAGAGTGTTCCAAGGTCCCTCACTCTCTGCACATTTTTTGGCTGCAAGTCTCTGTATTTATTTTCATCTACTTCAGGATGAAACTTCTCTGTTGATGGCTGAACAGATACTGATATAGGACTCTAACAGAAAGTCATTAGGATTTATTTTGTTGCTACATTTCTTTAGTAGTATTTCTTTTCCCTCTAGGTTTCTGGGCTATCTAGTCTCAGGTTCTTGACCACATGAGTAGTGTTAGGGAATGGTTCCATCTCATGAAGTAGTCTTAAATCTAATCAGATAGTGGTTGGTTAATCTTACAAGCTTTGTTCCACTGTTGCACTATCTCATCTTGCATGTAGGTCACCAATGTAGATAGAAGGATTTGTAGCTTGGGTTGGTGTTTACCTTTCCCTTTTGGTAGCATGCAAAGTACCTTCCAGTGCTCTGAATAGTATAGTCAGTAGGGATAAAGGCTCTTGGTAGGCTCAAGTTCAACATCTCCATGTTCAATGGGTAGTGTGGGTGTTGGCTTTAGCAACAGGGCCTTGACATCAGTTTGTGGAGAGCAACCAATAGCCTTGTCAATAGCCTGGGTTGTTTGAGGGTCCCCATTATCAAAAGCAATACACAGATTCAAAGAAATCCGAATAAAAATTCTAACACAATTTTTCACAGAACTTAAAAGTACAAATTTCAGCTTCACATGGTCTCTCTCTCTCTCTCTCTCTCTCTCTCTCTCTCTCTCTCTCTCTCTCTCTCTCTCTCTCTCACACACACACACACACACACACACACACACACACACAAACGCACATGATAGCTAAAAAACAATCCTATACAATAAAAGAACTTCTGAAAGAGTCACCATCCCTGATTTCAACAGCATGGTATTGGCATAAAAACAAACATGTTCAATGAAATTGAATTTAAAACTCAGACATAAATCCACACACCTACGGACAGCAAGTGTTCAACAAATGGTGATGGTGATCAAACAGAATGGCTTCATGTAGAAGAATGTAAACAGATCCATACTTATCACCCTGCATAAAACCCCAAATGAATCAAATACTTTAATATAGGAGCAGATACATTGAATCTGATTGAAAAGAAAATGGGAAATAGTCTTGAATTCATTGGCACAGAAAAGGACTTTTTGAACAGAACACTGATAGCACAGGCACTAAGAACAACAATTAATAAAATTAATAAATAGGACCTTATGAAATTGAAAAGCTTTGGTATGACAATGGACACCAGCATTCAGGCAAAGTAGCAGGCTACAGAATAGGAAAATATTTCTATGAACCACACATCTAATAGAGGGATAATTTCTGAAATACATAAATAGCTCAAAAAACTGGACATCAAAAAAACAACCCTATTAAAAAAATAAGGTACAGATGTAAACAGAGACTTCTCCAAAGAGGAAACATGAATGGCTGAGAGGTACTTAAAGAAATGTTAAACATTCCTAATAATCAGGGAAATTTAAATCAAAACTACTTTGAGATTTCATCTTACACTAGTCAGAATGGCCAAAACCAATAAAATGAACAACAACTCATGCTGGCAAAGATGCATAGTAAGGGGAACATTCATCCATTGTTGTTGGGATGCAAACTTGTACAGCCCCTGTGGAAATCAGTGTGGCAGTTCCTCGGGAAATTGAGAACTGATCTACCCCAAGGTTCAGCTATATCATTCTTGTGCATATACTCTACATATATTCTGCATCCTACTACAGAGACACTTGCCCATCCATGTTCATTGCTGCCATATTCTTAATAACATAGGAGACAGAGCCCCATCGGGACCTTCCTCATTGCCAAGTGAAGACTCCAGTTTTGGGAATGGGTTACACCTAATTGAGCTGTTGATCAAATAGTTTTAAAAGTGTGTTCTCAAGCCAATTTGTTTAGAAGACTGCATCCTAGATTTGTGTACTACAAATGATAAGGTATTTTATGTTTGGTATAACAATGGACCAACGTGTTCATAATTATAGGGCCTCTGGAAAGTTTTACTAGCTGAGAAGAGATTGTTTTAAAAAATAGATAATGTTTTAACTAAAAATGAAAAATATTCCACATGAATTGATGCTAGACAGCCCATTCACTCTCTGTTTGTCTTCTTTTATTTTATTTATTTAGATTATCAATTCTCTCTGTCATACAGTACATAATTCCTCAGAATTATTAAATGATTTGCATGTCTCATTAGAATCCTTCTTCTGGTTCTCTCTTTGTTTTTCTGCTGCCATCTCAATGTGTGACATCCTTGAACTATAGTTATATCATTTACCCAGACTTGAAACACATTCTGATATCCAAAGGATTCTTATCCTTCCACAGTCAATTAGATGAATGTGTTTTGCAATTTAATGTACATATGACTAAAATATATATTCTCACTCAGTAAGGGTGTATTGAGCTTACAATTCTACATTTCTAATTAGCTCCCCAAGTATATTCAGTTCTGCTAGTTTGGAGGTCTGTACTCCTAATAGCAAGTTTTAAGGGACAGAGAAGTAAATTCATTAAATTCAAATTTTATTATATGGTAAGGGATTCATAAAGGATTCATTCTATTCAGAAAGTATATGTTCAATAACTTACATGGCAAACAATGTAAAAATATTAAGCACTATAATAATATTCAGGTAAGAATTATTTAAAGAATGATTAGTGTTGTGTCCTTCAAATCATGCAAAAAGGAAGATGGCTCTTATAAAAATTTCCAAGTTTAGATAAAGTAGAAAGTAGATATTAATTATTGTACCTTGTAGATAAGAAACCTGAGTTGTTATGAAAGTAAATAACTGGTCAGAGGTCACAATTATAATTTAAGCAAGAATTATGCAAATACAATGCTTGTAACTATGAAATCTAGGTTTTTACACAATGTTACTGTCTCTCTGATAGCTACAGAAACATACTAGTATTGTTTTTTTTTAATTTTATAACTTAATTTAATTTTACATATCAGCCACAGATTCCCTTGTTCTCCCCACTTCCGTCCCCGTCCCCGTCCCCCCGCCTTCCCCCCAGCCCACCCCCCAATCCCATCTCCTCCAACATACTGGTATTGTAAACAGGCTAAAAATCCTCTGGATTTTTAAAATTTTTTTAATGGATTTATTTATTTACCTGTTTGTTTGTTTATGTGTGTTGCTTACATAAATTTATGTACACTACATGTGTGCCTGGTGCCATTTAAGGCTAGAAGAGAGTGTTAGATAACCTGGACTTGGAGTTCTGGATGGTCTTGAGCCACCATGTCGGTACTGAGAATTGAACCTCAGTCCTCTGCAAAGGCAGCAAGTGGTTTGAACTACTAAGCCAGTTTTAAAAATTGTAAAGCTAAAGTATAAGATAAACGCAACTAGATTCTGAGGGAGAAAAAAATTATTTGTTAATACTTTTTTTTAATAATACATGAAATCGTGCTCAATGGAGAAAAAGTCAAAGCATTTCTCCTAAAATCAGGAACAAGACAAAGATGTCAACTCTTTCCACTCCTTTATAATGTAATGCTTGAAGCAAGTCAAGTGAAAGAGTTAAGGGGATATACATAGGAAAGTAAGATGTCAAAGTATCCTTATTTGAAGATGATATGATTGTGTACATAAATGATCCTAAAGACTCCACCAGAAAAAATCCTACAGTTGATAAATACATTCATCAAAGACACAAAATTAATAAAAAATATAATTAGCCTTCCTACATGTCAATAATAAATATACTAAGAAAGAGGTCACAAAAATAATCCCATTCATAATATCCACAAAAACAAACTAAAGGATCTTGAAATAAATCTAACCAAGGAAGTGAAAGACTTGTTCAAGTACAAACTTTAAGACACTTATGAAACAAATTGAAGAAGAGACCAGAAGATAGAAAGTCCTCCATGTTAATATATTGTCAGGATCAATAGTATGAAAATGGCCATCCTATCAAAGAGATTATATAAATTCATTGCAATCTCAATCAAAATTCTAATACAATTCTTCATAGAAATTGAAAAGGCAATTAAAAATTCACATGGAAATACACACACACACACACACACACACACACACACACACACACACACACACAAAACCAGGATAGCCAAAACAATCCTGAACCATATAAACACTGAAAGAGTTATCACCATCCTTGATTTCAAGATATGCTATAGAGGTATACTAATAAAAACAACATGCCATTAACAGAAAAAAAAGACACTGTGGTGAGTTGGGTAGAATTGAAGATGTAGATAAAAGCCCATTCACCTATAGCTTAAATTTTGACAAAGAAGACAAAAATATACACGGAAGAAAAGACAGCATCTTCGAGAAATGGTGCTGCACAAAATTCAACTCCAAGTGGATCAAGGACATCAACACAATACCTAAAGCTCCTATTCAGTTAGAGGAGAAAGTAGGTGTTATGATTCAACTTATATAGGTACAGAAAAGGACTTTCTGAAGAGCATCCCAGTAGCACAGACATTAAGCAAAAGACATCATTCAAGTGTGCAGAATATAGAATAAGAACCATATCTTTACCATATATGCATCTGACAGAGTGTTAGATATACAAAGAACTCAATAAACCAAACAAGAAAACAACCCAATTAACAACTTGGGCATGGGACTCAACAGAGTTCTCAAAAGAAGAAATCTATGTGTCTGATATATATATATTTATATTTATATTTGTATTTGTATTTATATTTATACTTATATTTATATTTATATTATTTATATTTTTTTAGCCTTCAGGGAAATGTAAGCTAAAACTACTTTGAGATTTCATATTACTGCAGTCAGAATGGTTAGGATAAAAATCAAATGAAAACAGATATTGGCATGGGTGTGGGGAAGGGGAACACTTAGTCACTACTGGTTTGAGTGAAAACTGGTGCAGCTAGAATAGAAATCAGTGTGGAGGTTCCTCAAAAAGCTAGAAATTGATCTACCAATGCTCTAGCTATAGCTCTCCATGACATGTACCCAAAGGACTTTATATTCTACTACAGAAATAGTTGCTCATGCATAGTCATTACTTCACTATTCATACTAGCAAGAAAATGAAAATAGCTTAAATTAATGAATGCATAAAGAACATGTGACACATTTACACAATGGAATATTAGTCACTTGTTAAGAAAAATGAAGTTATAAAATGCACAGGTCAATGATGAAACTGGGAATAATCATTCCGAATGAATTGACCAAGAACAAGGTTTTGATTCATATGTGGATGTTAGCTTTTAATTTTAAATATATGTGTTTAAAATGTAGTACCTATAGAGGTTAGGAAAACAGTAAGGCAAGAGGCTTGTAGGAAAGGGGAAATAGAATGTCAGTAGTATAAAGAGAGAATGACAAATAGTGGAGCAAGAAGGGTTACATGAGGTGGAGATGAGAAGGCAGGGTGGATGAGGAGTTATGGGAATGAATAACTAACGTTGAATAATTTTGGAAAAGTCAAATGGAAATATACCACTGTAGCAGCTTCTTATAATACATACATATACATAAGTCTTTTCCCTGCATCAAGGAGACATCTCTTTCAAACAGACAGAGACCATTACAGAAAACCACAACCAATCAAAATGTAGAGTTGTGGAACCCTGTCCCAAAAGATACCTCTACAAAACACTGCCACACCCAAGGCTCAGGGAACATTGTGGAAGAGGGGGCAGAAAGACTGTAAGAGCCAGGGGATCAGAGAGTTTGCTGTGAGATTGTGTCTACTAGAAATATCTGAAACTACACCCATAAAGCATCACCAATATGACTGCCCAAATGTGAGCTGAACAAGAATGACAACAATAGCCATACCAAAGTGGATGAGGAAAAGCTCACGAGGCTTCAACTCTACACAAATAATTACAGATTACTAAGGAGGAAAGCAGGAGAAATAGTCTTCCCCAGGGAAAAGCACACCAATAGTTTATCCAATACCAAATGGTCAGCCCTGAAAATACATATACAAAAAACATGAAATGAGTAAGTTTTACTTATGTATTTAGGAATATATACATATTAGTATATATTCATATATATATATATATATATATATATATATATGAAGGCAGTGTAATTCCTATTACAAGTAATTGAGCGATTTATGATAATCTCAAAAAATAAAAGAAATAATTCTTTAAAGATAGCAATGAAAATTCAAAATGCATCAGTGAATGTAAGTAAATAACTTATTTTTGTTACTATTTGGGAAGTTCTCTGGATTTTTATCTGGCATTTAACTTCTCTCAAACTTCTTAGCATTTTATAAAACTTCATTAATTATTCTTGACTGTTTTATGAGTAAACTTTTAGTATATACTGTATTGTTTTCATATGATATAATTTAGTATAAAATTCAAGGAAGCATAATAACAGCACAGTTCCATGTGCAGGCTACTATACACTAATGTTAAAAGATAGTTTAGAGTACTACTCACAAGTATCTGCTTTAGGACCAAAAGAGATAAAAAATAAATAATATGTAATGGGAAGGGATATGTTTATCTCCTATTATGGTACAGCCATTTTTCTAAAGGTAAATAAATACAATAAAACATAAAATATGCAAATTTCAGTAAAAATCATTAGCAGGAAGTTTTATTGAAATGAAAAATGTTTTATTTGGATGAAACAAATTTACTCTAAGTCAAAATACTGGGAGAAATTAGTGACCAAAAAATATTCATGGTTTTATAATGGAAGTAGACACCCTCAGAAATTATCAGGTGTAGATGTAACCGTCTTATTAAATAAGAAACACAGAGCCAATGCAGAGATCAAAGCCCAAGAGGTCAGCACTAAGAGCTAAAAACCTTACCCTTCACTGCTGCTGCTGTCCTCTTCAGCCAAGAGAGCTACTTCCTGTCTGTTTGTCTTTTTTATAGACTTTCTATTCTGCCTTCTCATTGGTTGTAAACCCAACCACATGACCTCCTCGCCACTGCCTGTCTGTACAGACCTCCAGGTCTTCTATGGCTGGCATTGAGATTAAAAGCATGTGTCTCCATGCTGGCTGTATCCTTGAACACACAGAGATCCTCCTAGCTCTGCCTCCCAAGAGCTGGGATTAAAGGCGTGCACCACTACCACCCAGTTTCTGCTATGGCTTGCTATTAACTCTGACCCCCCCAGGCAACTTTATTTATTAACATACAAATAAAATCACATTTCAGTACAATTAAAATATCACTATATTCAGGCATACTTGTAGCTAAATGAGGGCTAGACATAGAAATTGTATTACCTAAATTTGGAGATTTCAACCAAACAAAAGTAAACATGTTTCCATTTGTCTATTACAGACAAATATGCTCAAACATACCCTATACTAAGAAGATTATCAGTTCCCTAAAGGGTAGAAAGTTTGTTCATAGTATTTTGTAATTGGTCACATACCTGTATATTTATTTGCTTGAGAATGAGTCATAGAGGGATTTTTCTTCTGCAAAAATACATTTTCAAGGATAATGACCATAAAAGCACACAGGAAAGCATATCCGCTGCATTTTTACACTATTCAAAGTAATTTCTATAATAGTTCTATCAACATGACAAACTGGCCTACCACCAAACACTGCTATAAGGACATAGAAATGATGAATGAATTACGACAATTTTAAAAATCATGATAAATCTTGAAAGCAAAATTCCTAGTTGCCATAATAAACCAGGAACTTGAGCCTTGAGTGATAAGCACATTAGCTAGTACTACGGTGATCTAAGGACAATTTTAATTGCTTTTAGGCATTGACAGTAATGGGCCTGTCAAAAGCCTTTTCAGGGAAGTGGCTCATGACCTTGTACCTGTGTAAGAAAGAGAGCTGTAAATGGAACCATAAATACGATAAGCTATATCCTGAGAAGAGAGAACTAGGAGAAAAAACACTCTTCAGTAGCCCAGGGCTGCTTCAAGGAAACATTTCTGGCCTGCTTACTGAGTGGACAACAAACAAAAAAGGCTACAAAATGAAATGAAAGCTTCCATTTTATGATAAATTGCCATCATTGAGTCTGAATTTGTATTACATATGGTGTGAACACATACAAAGTAAAATTAACATTGCAAGCTATTTCCTAGTAGATTAAATCCCAACTGCCTCTAGCACAAGTCTGTACAGAAATGACTCTGTAAGGACAACCTTACAGAACAGAATAACAGAAACTTCCAACAGGAAAAAGAAAAGAGCAAAACAAAAGGAAAGGAGAAGACAAACAGCAACTAAACTGTATACATGTGCTCAAATGATAAACAGAATATAGGTCACACATATGTAGCCTACACTAAAGAGTTTCTAAAGATGCATAGTAATTTTAATTAAAAACTATTCCAATCTTTCAGGAATGAAAATATTTACTAAATTAAAAAACCCAATTGATGTAGGATTAAGCTATAAAGGAGTAAGGAGAGATTAAAAGATGGAACTGTGAATGGCAAAAGCTGTAACATACATATAGCAATCATTCCTACTGAAGACTACAAAAAAGAAAAGAAATATTGAAAAGTGTCTTAGCAAGAGTTTTTATTGCTGTGAAAAGACATCATAACCATGGCAGCTTTTATAAAGGAAAAACATTTAATTGGGGTGGTTTATATTTTCAGAGGTTTAGTCCATTATCATCATAGTGGGTAGAACATGGTGGCATGCAGGCAGACATAATGCTGGAGTTCAGAGTCCTACATCTTGATAGGCAGGCAACAGGAAATGAACTGACTGACTCACTGGACATGGCTTGAGCATGTAAAAGACATCAAAGCCCTCCTCCACAGTGATACCTCCTTCAACAAGACCATACCTACTCCAACAGGGCCACACTTCCTAATAGTGCCACTTCCTTAGCGAGTCATTTTCTTTCAAACCACCACAAAAGGCTTGATTTCCACAATTTAAGGAAGATGCAAGAACTCAGATTGCAAGAGTAAATATGCAATCAAAATAAATAAAATTACATTCACATGTAGAAACAAGGTAGGAAAACTACCATATATCAAAAAGGGGGGGTTCAAATCAATAATACAGGATAAAGGCCAGTGAGATGGCTGTTTGGATGGCTGGAACCTATGTGATGGAAGGAGAGACCCAAATCCCACAAATTGGCTTTTGACTTCCACATGCACATCATGGCACATATGTGCTTACACATATACATACAAAGAAAATAATAAAAGTTAAAAATAATACATGATAAAAGAAATCATCCATCTATTATATAATAGCTAAAAGAAAAATAAGTGCTTAACTAGGATTCTGTACCCAGATAAGTATTTAAGTGTAAATGTGAGTAAAGACATTTTTCAGACAAACATTGAAGGAACTTACTATCGCAAGTATGAAGGTATTTGATTGTAGGAAGATAAAGCCTATGAGGCCAAGAGATGAACCAACCTGGAGTCTGCCTGAGGGCCAAGTGAGGAGGGTATATAAGGCCTTCCCCATTGCTGAATAAACTAGTCTTCTGTTGCCTTTTACCTGACTCCTGGTGTCTGTGCCCTTGACTCCACGCCTTCTCACCCCCTCCCCTGAGGGAGCCATTAGGAGCCAGCAATACAATAATGTGCTAAATCTGAAGCAAAGATATATGGTTGATATATGAGTAAGGTTTATTATTACTATTTTGCAAAATATTTTGGATGTATTATAAACTGACCTGGGAGTTTCATACCCGACAAGAAATAGTAGACGCATTTCCCTATTCCTTCTGCCCTCTGCCAAACATGACTGAAAATGTTGATTAATCATACGCATGGTTTTTTTTAAAAGAAACTTATTCTAATTAGTTGAAGAATCATGAAATGAGAACTTGGTAACACAGAAAATGAACTGTGCTTTGACCCCTGCAACATGACAGGAAAGGGCCAGTGGGAAGCCTGCCATCCACTTTCCCCAAACCATAGCAATGTTCACCTACACCTGAAATTGCAGGGTTTCAGAGATAGCCTAGTAACAAACGTTATCTACACAGGGTCAGTGACTATCACATGGGAGAGTCTGGGGTTAGCTCCCACAACCACTATTGAAGCACTGAATCCCTTCTCTGTTGGAGTTGGGTCAGAAAATAATTTCTAATTCCATGCTGAGGCTCATCAATTTTCAGTTGTTGTGATGGTGTTTCTAATCACTCATTTAAAATTATAGATGCTTTTAAATCTATCAGATAAGTCAAATATCTCTATCATCTGAGATGGCATTTGTGATCCATGGTATGCATGAAGACCCCATTGAGAATATGGATTAAAAAGTATTAGCAAAGAAAGAGAACACATAAAAGAATAAATGTGATGATAGCCCTTGCTACTCCTGCAGAGAATCCATGTTCAATTCCAAGCACCCACAAAGTGGGGATCACGACCATTCATAACTCTGGTTCAAAAAGATCCAACACTCTCTTCTCACCTCCCTGGGCACCAGGCACACATGTGGAGCATATACATAAGAAAACATTCACACACATGAAATAAAATGAATGTATCTGAAAAAAAACATTTTTATAGAATAAGAGGCAAATTTGAGAACTTAGAATTACAAAACTAAAGATCCATGGATGGGTTTCACGACATTAACAGAACAGAGAGAAGAATCAGTGACCTGAGAGACAAACTAGAACTTACAGAATCTGAACAACATTCTTAAGAATTGAGGGGGCATATTGTAAGAACCAGTGAGAATGAAGGAAACCAAGGCAAGAAGGCCTGCTAGACACAACAGGACTGACACTCATATGAACTCACAGAGACTGTGAAAGTGTGCACAGGGCCTGCACAAATCTAAGCCAGATGAGGTCCCAGAGCTGGAGGGGAAGTAGACATGGGTTCTCATGCCTAAGCCAGAAACTATCTCCAACTAATAACTGCTCACAAAGGAAAAAGTAGTTTTCTCCAATGGTGCCCCACTGGGTATGAAAAACCACACTTAAGGGCAGGCCCCATGCCTAGCAGTAGATGGCCAACATAAAACAAAGTCAATGGCATTCTCGGAGGTTTTTTTTTTTTCACCTCATAATGCTTCTTTACAGGTCCTTTGCATATATATTATGGCTTCAGGTTTTGTGTTTTTATGGTATTTTTGTATGTGCAACCATGTGTGTCTTTGCATCTATATGTTAGTTTTGTCATATTCTGGCTTGTTTACTTTTATTTTATCTTATTTTATTCTGTTATTATTATTTTTGATACCTATTTGTATTTTAATGAGAGACAGAAAGGATGTGGTTTGGGTGGGTGGGGAAGTGGGAAGGATCTGTGAGGAGCTGGGGGAGCAGGGGGAAGAGCTGGGGGAGCTGAGGGAGGAGAAACCATAATTAGAATATACTATATGAAAAAAATTAATTTTCAATTTAAAAAATAAAAATTATTTCTAGTGAGAAAAATAAGAATCAAGGTGCTAGAAAGATGGCTCAGCAGTTAAGAGTGTGTGATATAGTTCTCTTGCAGAAGACCCAAGCTCAGTTTCTAAAGCGTATGTCAGGTGACTCACAACCACCTTTAACTCCAGTTTCAGGGGGATCTGATGCCCCCTTCTGGACAATATGCGCACTGCACATGCACAGACAGAATTCAAAATCAAAATACATGCCATTTTTTAATTAAGAAAGAGCTGAGACTCCAGGGCTTTCAGAAGTATACTTTAAGAGTAAACTGTTTGTTGTGCCATAAAAGGGGAGAAAAGGTTGGGGGGGAGGAATCAAGGACATTAAGTTTACAAGTTTCTCAAAACTCCCTCCAAAGCATAAAGTTACATATTCCGTAAATCCAGTGAATTCATGGTATCTGAGGTATGGAATAATCCTAGGTAAGCACTAAAAGATGAAGGAATAAAGAGAATGTGATGCA
Organism: Peromyscus melanophrys; assembly: GCA_902168415.1. Taxonomy (NCBI): domain Eukaryota; kingdom Metazoa; phylum Chordata; class Mammalia; order Rodentia; family Cricetidae; genus Peromyscus; species Peromyscus melanophrys. Next base: position 1,888 of record CABHPR010085909.1, on the reverse strand, counting down.
GATACATATCCATCCAAATACCTAATGGAGTAGTATTTAGCCATAAAGACTGAATTCATTTGTAGAAAATTTGTGCAGCTGCAGATCATCAAGTTAAGACAAATAAGCCAGACTCAGAAAGTTAAGAATTTCCTGTGTTCTCCCATATATGGAATCTAGAGGAAAACCTAAAGACACCAAAGTATAAGGAAGACAATTAGGGGAAGGCAGGGGACTACAAGGAGGAATTAGAAGGATGAGAGAGAGTAACAGGGAGATGAATGTAATCAAAGAATGGTTGTCCATATACAAAATTGTTCAGTTCATTTGTACTATTTTCTGAATTTCAGTGGATCCCAATAAATTCAAAGAAATATGTACCAGTGTACATTTAAGTTTTCAAAAAATTACCTTAAATTGGAAACCATTGGAATGACAATTTCTGATCTATGGAGGACAAAAAGGGGTGACACAATGTTATTGTTTGTTTATGTTTTAAATTCACAATTGTATATACAGCAAAAGTAAGTTTCAAGGGTGAAGGAAAAATAGGCCTGCACTGAAAGGAAAGACAATTTGTTGTAAGGAAATTCTTTGGAACAATGAGTAAAGCAAGTTCTGTAAACAAAACGGAAGCTGAAATGATGATGGACTATCAAGAAGGAAGATAAAGTTTAGCAAACAAAAATATGGGTAAATACTATGGGCTTTTCTTTCCCTTCAAGGGATCATAATTATGTTTTGGGGTTGATCAAAAAGTCTAACACTGGTATGTTTCTAAATGTAAAAAGAAATATTTAAGATAATAATATTGTGAAAGGGGGTACAAAAAGGGACCTAAACTGATATGTTTCTTATAATTCAATAATTGTGACAAAATAAAAACAACAGTGCACTGTGAAACAACCCAAATATCCTTCATTGACTATGTATAGATAAACTAGCACATCCATCCTATGGAGTATTGCTCAGGCATCAAAAGGAATGTGCCACTCCTGACAGTAACAACTCCCCAATAATTATACTTATGTGGAAATCTGAAAATCTTAAACTAAGTACTTATAGTATTCGCCATAGTCCTAATAATATGTAATATATTAATACTAATTCCTCTTATCTAGATTAGAATTATACTGAGTGTAGCTAGAGTTTTTCTCTCTGGGTCCCGCCAAACCCCGGCAGTCCTATAGCCCACTTATAAAATAAACATACAGGCACTTGTATTATTTAAACTGCTCGGCCATTAGCTCAGGCCTACCATTGTCTAGCTCTTACTCTTATACTCAGCTCATTTCTTTTAATCTATATGTTGCCACGTGTTCCGTGGCTTTACCTGCTGCCTTTACATCATGCTTCCTGGACGGCAGGCTGGCAGTCTCCTCCTCCCTACCTTCCTGTTCTTTCAATTCCCCTTTCTGCTAGTCCCGCCTATACTTCCTGCCTGGCTACTGGCCAATCAGTGTTTTATTTATCAATCAATCATCCACAGCAACTGAGTGAAATGGTCAATCTGTAAATGATACACATCATCTCCTTATGTGACATTATTCAATTAAAAGAAGTATAGAAATGAAGAACAGATTACAAGTTGTCAAGGGTTGTGGACAGAGATAACAGATTGGGTCAGCAGGAAAATTCCTTGGAGTGATGGAAAGGTTAAACATCATGACTGTATGTATCAGAGTAACATCATGGCTGTAACACCATCCTGTAGTTTGTCAAGATGTTTTGTGAGCAAAGGTGAGTTAATAATACATTTATCCACTGAATTATTTCATAGAGCTTCATATAAATTTGCAATTTTTTCAGTAACATGTAATCTAAAAAATAACAACACAGGCCAGAAATAGTGGAACTAAAATACTGGTCTACAAGATGACATCCAGCATCCCTGAGAAGGATAATGTTA
>CABHPR010085906.1:0-11543 GCA_902168415.1 Peromyscus melanophrys | reverse complement strand
TTTCTTTCTTTCTTTCTTTCTTTCTTTCTTTCTTTCTTTCTTTCTTTCTTTATTCATTTATTTATTGGTTTTTCGAGACAGGGTTTCTTTGTGTAGTTTTGCGCCTTTTCCTGGAACTCACTTGGTAGCCCAGGCTGGCCTCGAACTCACAGAGATCCACCTGCCTCTGCCTCCCGAGTGCTGGGATTAAAGGCTTGCACCACCAACGCCCGGCCATTTTTAATTTTTTATTTTACACTACCATTCAGTTCTACATATCAGCCACGGATTACCTTGTTCTCCTCCCTCCCACCCCCATCCCCTTCCCCCCAGCCCACCCCCCATTCCCACCTCCTCCAGGGCAAAGCCTCCCCCAAGGACTGAGATCAACCTGGTAGACTCAGTCCAGGCAGGGCCAGTCCCCTCATCCCAGGCAGAGCCAAGCGACCCTGCATAAGCCCCAGGTTTCAAACAGCCAACTCATGCAATGAGCACAGGACCCGGTCCCACTGCCTGGATGCCTCTGAAACAGTTCAAGCCAATCAACTGTTTCAACAATTCAGAGGGCCTGATCCAGTTGGGGGCCCCTCAGCCATTGGTTCATAGTTCATGTATTTCCATTCATTTGTCTATTTGTCCCTGTGCTTTATCCAACCTTGGTCTCAACAATTCTCGCTCATATAGACCCTCCTCTTTCTCGCTAATTGGACACCCAGAGCTCCACCCAGGGCCTAGCCATGGATCTCTGCTTCCAGATCCCTCAGTCATTGTTTGGGGTTTCTAGCATGACAATTAGGGTGTTTGGCCATCCCCTCACCAGAGTGGGTCAGTTTGGGCTGTCTCTCTAACATTGCCTGCAGTCTATTGTGCGGGCATCTTTGTGGATTTCTGTGGGCCTCTCTAGCACTTTGCTTCTTCCTATTCTCATGTGGTCTTCATTTATCATGGTCTCCTATTCCTTGTTCTCCCTCTCTGTTCTTGATCCAGCTGGGGTCTCCCGCTTCCCCAAGCTCTCTTTCCCTCGACCCTCACCCTTCATTTCCCCCACTTATGTCCAGGCTGTTCATGAAGATCTCATCCATTTCTCTGTCATTGGGCAGTCCCATGTCTTTCTTGGGGTCCTGTTTTCCAGGTAGCCTCCCTGATGATGTGAGTAGCAGTCCAGTCATCCTTGCTCCACATCTAGTATCCTCCTATGAGTGAGTACATACCATGTTTGTCTTTCTGAGTCTGAGTTACCTCACTCAGGATGATTTTTTTCTAGTTCCATCCATTTGCCTGCAAACCTCATGATGTCATTGTTTTTCTCTGCTAAGTAGTATTCCATTGTATATATGTACCACAGTTTATTTATCCATTCTTCAGTTGAAGGCCATCTAGGTTGTTTCCAGGTTCTGGGATTACAAACAATGCTGATATGAACATAGCTGAGCAAGTGCTCTTGTGGTATGATTGAGCATTCCTTGGGTATATGCCCAAGAGTGGTATAGCTGGATCTTGGGGGAGATTGATTCCCAATTCTCTAAGAAAGCACCAGATCTGTTTGGGAGGCATCCAGGCAGTGGGACCGGGTCCTGTGCTCATTGCATGAGTTGGCTGTTTGAAACCTGGGGCTTATGGAAGGTCGCTTGGCTCTGCCTGGGATGAGGGGACTGGCCCTGCCTGGACTGAGTCTACCAGGTTGATCTCAGTCCTTGGGGGAGGCTTTGCCCTGGAGGAGGTGGGAATGGGGGGTGTGCTGGGGGGAAGGGGATGGGAGTAGGAGGGAGGAGAACAAGGTAATCCGTGGCTGATATGTAGAACTGAATGGTATTGTAAAATAAAATGAAATAAAATAAAAGTAAAATAAAAATAAAATAAGAAAAAAAGAAACCAAATCAAGTGAAAGAGTCTATAAAAATATTGATCTCAGAGAAATTGTATGAGTTTGCAAAGGGACTCTATAGTCAAGCAGAAAATAATCATTTATATTTCCTAAAGCAACAATACTCCCAGTCCAGTGGAATTCCCTACACACCAAAACCAAGGTCTATGTTGTGCTTAGCCATAGGATCTTGTCATCCATTTCTAGGAACCACCAAAAAGAATATCGGGACTCTGCAGTTCTTGTTTATCCTCTGGGGCTCCTCTCTCTAACACATCAAATAACCTACAGTTGGCACTTCGGTAATTTTGTTTGACAATCCATGGTGTCTGACTGCACCATTACAAAGCATTAGTCTGTAATTTATGACACTTTCTTTAGATAATATCCTGTTATTATCTCTTATTCTTTCAGTTTTTGAAATCATATTATAATAACATCAGTCCACACTTCTGTTTCTTCTCTTTCAACCCGTTAATGTGTAGCTGTTAAATCCATTTCAATTTTTTGGAATCTTTTTTCATTAAAAGTTGTTACATGCATATGAGTTGGAATGGTCAGAAATGAGTCCTAACATTTGTCTGAATATTTGGAGCTAGGAATAACAGAAGAGAACTAACATGGCACATTTGTCTTTTTAGATCTGGGTTACCTCATGCAGAAGGATCTTTTATAGTGCCTGCCATTTACCTTCAAATGTCATGAATTCATTTTCCTTTACCTTGGAATATTATCACCTACTGTATAAGTACCACTATTTCATTATCCATTAGATAGCTGTAGAACATTTGAGTTGTGAATAGAGTAGCATTGAACATGGATGAGAAAATATCTGTGAAATAGAATATCAAGTCATGTAGGCATATTCCAAGGAGCTATATAACCGAATCACACGGTATGTATTTATTTTGAGAAAACTAAGAATTCTCCACACTGTCTTCCAGAATTGGATACAATTTTGTGATCCCAACAACAAAGGATGTCTCTGGTCTTGTTGTTTCTCTCTCTCTCTCTCTCTCTCTCTCTCTCTCTCTCTCTCTCTCTCTCTCTCTCTCTCTCTCTCTCTCTCTCTCTTATGCTCTGTGTGATAATCTCTCTGTGTGTGTACAAGAGTGTGGTTGTGTGTCTGTTTATGTATCTATGTCTGTCTGTGTGTGTATGTGTGGTTTTTTTCAAATGATTCTCCTCATGTCTGGACCTATTTTGACTGGATTGTCTCTGTTCTTATATGTTGTGTTTTAAATTTGTCAGATTTTCAGGGTATTCATTTGCAGCTGGCATGTTTGCTTATGCTAGACATAAACTAGCCATTTCCTGTCTTCTAAAGATTATGGAAGAGGATCTGGCTCATGTGTTTGTACACTTCTTTTCTAACCATTGTTTTTTTTAAGAAACATGAAGTATTTTAAAAACGTACTGAAGAGTACAAAATTGAATTAACTATGAAAGTCTGAAAAGTAAATATTCTTTATTTTAGGTTGAATGACAAATAACCTCAGAGTCCCCAACCTCAACAGTTCCCTGTGGTTTTGGCTTCATGTTGAATCCTAGGCAATTCACTTCATCTGTTCCAGTTGAGGTTACATCAGGATAGTTTTTAAATATTTCCTTCTTCCGTCATCTTAATCTTCTTCTGGCATTAATGTGCCAGGAAATACTCTATCTTTGCTTGAGTATAAGCATATGCACAAACTTAGTTAAGGATTTGGTTTTCTGAAAAGCTTTATGGAACACTAAACAAATTCATTCATTCCTATTCACTTGTTTCTATCTATACTCACAAAACAGTCATATTAGTTCATCAAATTTTCACAATTTTTAATGTGACAACCATCAATTTTAAAAGAAGTCCTGAGTAATGACAAAGACAAGAGGGGAATATGGGGTGGTTCAGAAGGAGGAAAGGTAAGGATCAAATGATGTGATTATAATATAATATCTTAAAATGGAAGAAATGAAAGGATTTCACAATTTTAAATTAATGTCTGTTATAAGTATAATCCTCTGGTTATTTTGAATGGTCCGAAATCCATTTTTTCATTTCTTCCACATTCTCTGATTTTTATTTTATATTAATCTTATGAGTGACAAGCCTTAAGGGCTTATTTTGAAGTTGTATTCAGGATTCAGCCAAGAGTAGTAACTATGAACTCCATTGTCACAGAGCAAAATACCCAGGATATTTACACATGAGGTCTTCATCTAAGGACATGATGCATTCTCAGAGCCTTCTCTCACTCTGATGACAGACCTTATACTAAGGTTTTGGCTAGAAGGAGAAAACCCCAGGCAGTAGCTTTCATGGAATACACAACTTTATACACATGAAGCTATTTCTCTCAAAATAAATTTGGCAGACACAACTTCATGAGCCATAGCTTTGAGGAAAGGAGGCAGTTGGGAGTGACTCCATTGAAATTCTTTATGTATAGAACTACCTTAAACAATCTTCAAGACAGGTAATGAAAATAAGAGTAAATAGTCCTCAACAAAGAGAAAAATGACATAGTTAATATAGAGAAGATGCAAATGAATCATAGTCAAGTAACATATGGTACTGACTGTAAAATATATGAAGTTCAAAGATCTGTTGTATTAGAAAGAAAATCCCAACTCAAATGTCAAATATTTAACTGTGTTCTTTGCATATCAGGTGCTATATTAATACATTTTTCTTGTTTTCAGTTGCCATGAACTTACATCTTTTTCCCTATTCTTTTCCTTTCTCAAGCCCTTCCCACATACCTTCCCTCCAACATCTTTTATGCACTACCCACTCACCTTTATAGCCCTTTACTTAGGTTATTATTGATGCATACATATATAAACATACACATGAATATGGATGTGCACATGCACACAACCTGATGAATGCCATTTTATTCCTTGAGTATATATGGTTTCTGGGCTGAGTATTCTGCAATGAACAACCAATTGCAGTGCCCTTCTTACCTGGGAGAGGTTAATTCTCCTTCTTCCCATACTCATTAGATTTTTGTGGTCATCGTCCAGGGCTGGGACTCTACATAGATTTCACCATCCATGTTAACATTGCCACTGACACAGACGTCTCCCCCATCTTGCTAATCATATAATTTCTGGCCAAGAACATTTCACAGAAGAATTCTTAATATTCTGGCTTTTAGGATCTTTCCACTTTCTCCTCTGAGATGTTCGCTTGTCCTTAGATGCAAAAGCTGAGATGTAGGTTGGTCCTTTGGGACATGGCCCAAAAATCTGTTATTCTCTATCTTGTATACAATAGTGGTTTTCTTTGATGGTTTCCATTTGCTATAAAGAGAAGTCTTTTTCAGTAGGGAGTTCTACCTACACTTCTATCTGGTTATAAAGATGAGATTTAGACTACAGAAAGGAATTGTGCTTGTCTAGCAAAGTTGCAGTAGTAGATGCTTTTCTAAAATCCATGACCTCACTAACCCTGGACATTTGACAAGCTTTCCAGTACCAGGAATGATTTCCCTACTATTGAATGGTTCTTGAGTCCTATCAGACAACTGTCGATTGCCACCCACACGTTAGTGTCACTTCTTGTACCTTTTTACTTTTCTTGCAATGTCATTCTTCACAGGTGCCTCATCTGGGTAGGGTTGTTTGTGTCCCTCCCTTAACATCCTAAAGAATATTTTCTGGAACCAGGGGAGTGAAGTGACAAGAACAAAAATTTGGGATCATGGATCCAGTTAGAATTGTCTGAGTCCTGTGTCCTAACTATATAGTATCTTTAACCAAAGGGGCAAACCTACAACCTCCGAGATGCAACCAAGATAAGAATAGAAAATTTGTATTGTTTTGGCTGTACATTGTCAACCTGATAAATCATTCAAAAGAAGTTTTATCATTCTTTTTTGGGGGGCAGAGGGGTCAAAGCTGAAAGATTAGAGAAGCAGAGCAGCCAGACACCAGAAACTTCTGACCTCTATGAAATCTCAGACCTATGAATCCTTAGACTGAACGGGCAAGATCCTGCCTCCTCCCACCTTATATTCCTGTCTCCACCTCCCTAGTGCTGGGATTAAAGTTGTGAGCCACCACCAACTGGCTCTGTTTCTCTTTTAGACTGGTTCAATCTCATGTAGCCCAGGGTAACCTTGAACTCCTGATCTTCCTGCTTCCTTCTCCCAAGTGCTGGGATAAAAGGTGTGTGGCGCCACTACTGGCTGGCCTCTATGGTCAGGCTAGTCTGCCTTCTGATCTCCAGGTAAGCTTTATTTGCCAGAACACAAACAAAATATCATACAAGATCACATTCCAGAAAACAAGGAGTGTCAGAATGTGTCATCTATGCCAAAGCTAGATCCAGAGTTGGCAATGTTGAGAGTCTTCAGCAACTTTCTATTGTATCACAAGATTTCTCCAGAAGAAATATAAAGTATCCTATATGAAAAAGTGTCTAGGCCATAAGTATTCCTGCAAATATTCCAATGACATTTTCAAGTATTGTTCTGTCATCTCTCCAAAGTAATTTGTTTGCCTTTAGTCACTGCTCATTTCTTCAAGTTAAATCTTTACTTATGGCTAACACCCAATGGCAGAGGTGTGTACACCCAATTGCAGAGGTGGGTACACCCAATGGCAGAGGTGGGAACACCCAATGGCAGAGGTGGGCACACTCAATGCCAGAGGTGCTAGCTGAAGCACAGCTGGGATGGAGGTGAAGCAGCTGTGGTGAGAGATGCCTCCTCAGGGAAACCTCTATGAGCAAAAATGGTTAAAACTGGGGAGTTACAGCTTCCAGGCTGTGTCAGGGAGCCATGCTCTGCTTTTATCTGTTATCCTGTAACTCTGCAATTGTTATCTCCCCATAAAATTTACTTTATAGCTCCAAATTATTTTTAAAGCTTTTGCCTAGGTCAAGGTTAAAAAAAGAATCTTGTATAGAATATAGATTTTTTTTTGTATTGTGGCCATTTCTATGATATCTGTGGTGCATGGACTAGTACACTCAATCATTTGATTTATTCCGATGTCTTTCTGAGGAGAATAGGAAGAGAGAGAAAATTAGGAGGATGTGGGGAAGGCTAGAAGCCCCTCACTCTTGGGATTTGACTTACGTTTCTGGTTGGCTGAGAGTCAAGAACTGTAAGACCAATGACAGAATAAAAACTATTGTGACAATTGCCTGTAGAGATAATACTCTTTCCTAAGAGATATAGAAAACAAGTGTTAAGACATCTAATGACCACAAGGCTCAAATGTAGTTGTATTTTATAAGAAAAAAGAAACACTGTAGCTGTATTTATAAGGAAAAAGAAACACACAAAGCCAAAGTAAAGAGAAAAGCCAAAGAGGTCAGAGCTTAGAGCCTTAACCGCTTTCCGTTCGCTAGTCTCTCCCTGAAGCAACGTCTCTCTGCTCAAAAGGGGGGGTTGTCCTTAAATAGAATTCTGTTCTGCCTTCTGATTGGTTGTAAACCCAACTGCCTAACTGCCTCATCACTACTTGTTCGCCAGACTCTGGCTATGGCTTGCTAATAGCTCTGACCCCTAGGCAACTTTATTTATTAACATATAACATTTAAATAAAAAAGAAAATATCACCATATTTCCCCTTTTCTATTTTAAAAAAAGAAAAACGCTTATAACTAACATAAGAAAAACTATACACTGAAGTACAATAACTATATACAATATATACAAGTAATAACTACCTAAACAATATCTAGTCTATTTTTATTTAACAAGTTCAGAGAAAATAATTCTATTATCTATTATCTATCCTAGTGTATCTAATTCACTTTCTATCCTAATTAATCTTCAACTATAACTAAATAATCTTCAACTCCTTCAGAGACCCAAGAAGGAAATAACATTACCTAACAAAAATAAAAACTTCCAAAAAAAAATTGTGAGTTGACAGAAACAGCCAGCCGCCTGGACAGTCACCTGAGGTTTCTCCGCAGTGTTGGGGCATCATCTTCAGCCTATAGGCTTAGTGTATCTGACAGACTCATTTGTGAAGTAAGATGTACACAAGGTCAACAGTTCAACCTCACCTTGGGTGAGAGCAGTCCATGTACCAGAAACACCTGAATTCCATAAGTGTCATGTCATGATTCAGAATTATAAATTCTGGAAATTGTTGATGGTTTTTTAATTCAGCTGTCCATTCTTCTTGACCGTGTATGTGTGGCTTCATCTCAGCATCCCGTACTTTTCCACATCCCTCTATTAAATGTCAGTCTGCTATTGAAAGGCGTGAGCTTACTCTTCAAGAATAACTGTTTCAGCTGTTGTTCCATTGCACATCAGAAGCTATCGGCTCACTGCCTGTTCAGCTGCCTTCAAAGAAAAAGGCACTGTACCTTTTCCAGATTGCGAAGGCCACTTCAGGGATGGTGCCATATTGTCCTGGCCTCAGACGATGCCTTTTGATAAAGCCATAACCATACTTGTTTTGGCAAGAATTGGTAGTTCTTTGTTTCATTTCTGTCTGTCCATTCTGTCCTGTTGTCAGCATTTGATTCGAGGATACTTTGTTGTCCAGTGGCCAAATTTGCCACAATGAAAGTTAACTCCATATGCAGTTTCTTCAATGCCCATATTCTCTCTGAAGTAGATTGGTATTGCCAGGAGCCGACATGTCTCATAGTCATAACAAAAAAGATTTTCTAAGTTATTAAAACATTTTAAATGCCATATTCTGTAGATCTCCGAAGGGTTTGAAGATGACCTGTCTATCCAAAATATATCTGCTCTATCTTGAAAACATACCTAATATGACTACAAGTTTTCTTATAATGTCTAACCACTAACTTTCATTTCTTCATATCCTAATAGTTGGTAACAATAACATTCAAGAATCAAAAAATTGTATTACATTGTTAAATGAACGGTATAAATACAGTTAGAAATATACATATAGCATTTTCTAACAATATCAATTTCAATATATATAATTTGTATACAACATAAAACAATCCAATCCAATGTAAAGTATTTAAAACTAGTAATTGTCTTTTTCTTTTTTCTTTTCCTTTTTCTCCTTTGCTTAATCCTCTTCTTAACCCTTGATAACCAGTTGTAACCAACCCCTCTAAACAATGAAAATTATCCCAGACCTAAAACCCATTAAAAGACCAAAAAACCACCCGTCCCACACCACCTCTTTGGGAATGTGGGCGTCGTATTCTTGAAATTGTTTCCTGCTGGGTATGGGCGAAGGTATCTTTGTTCTGAAAAGAAAAATTTTAGGTTAATTGTCAAATTCTAGGAAAGGTAACTATATCCTTCATTATCCAGTCTGTGTATAATACCAAAGTTCAGGATTTATTTCATGTCCTTATTCAAGTAGTCTTTGGGACTGGATCATCTCAGTCATCCCTCTCAAAATTGTTCTAAGCACTTTGTAGTTCAAAGCTGATCTGTAGATGATGTTCGTCAGCTTAGTGATGTTATTATGGTCCACGTGGAATTGTTGTTGTTGTTGTGGGGCCCCATTTTCTTCCTGGAGACTCCAGTTGATGCCAGGCCTGGCCGTTATTTCCTGCAGAAAACTGATAAGAGACTCGAACACAAAGCCATATATACAGACAATATTCATACCTTAAGAAAAGTTTAAAGAATCAGAATAGAATCTAGGAGTTGAGATTAGTAATAGAATAGTCCCTTAATTAATTTTGCTTTCTTCTGTCCCACAGCAGAAGATGGCCCTTCTGGCATGATACAGGGAGTTTGCATTTTCCTTTTAACAAACATGCTTGAGTTTAAAGAAGGAGAGGGCCATTCTCCAACTCTAAAGTCAGCCTTAAATTATAATTGAACTGGGACTATTAGAAGATGAATAGTGTTAAATTTCTTTAGAGAAGAGTAGAAACAAACATTTAGGGAGACATAAAATTTTTTAGATGATATACCAATAGGCCATTTTACTCTGTTTCCTGGGATAGATGATTTGTCCCTTTTCTTCACTTGTTTCATTTGTCCAGTGGTCTTCAGATTCCTTAGGCTTCATTCTTCTAAAAGACAAAAACAAAAACCTTTCCCCAAGTTTAATTTTGGGGATGTTCCTTTTTTGGCAAGTTATTACCTGATTAAATGAAAAGGCATGTGTTACTTTTATAAGTTAGTTTAAATTGGATGCTCATGCTGGTTGATGAACTATCACCTCTTCAATTAAGAGGTCTCTTGTTCAAATCGAACCTTTATCAATTTTGATGGTACCCACAGCTTATCTCCTCCTGTAGAAACAAAAGCAAAACCTCGTCCCCAACGTAGCACATACCCTGGTTTCCATTCTGAGGTTAGCACATCCTTAAAGTATATAGGCTGATTCAATTCTGTAGTTTTTTCTATTATCCAATGTCTCTCTGCAGCTGTTGTTCCTTTCTCATTGGCATTGAGAAAATTCAAAGTTAATAGAGCATTATGCAGTCTATTTCTGGGGGTTTTTGTTACCCCTTTCTGTTTATTTAGCATATCCTTTAGAGTTCTGTTTGATCTTTCTATAACCGCTTGACCTGTAGGATTATGTGGTATACCTGTAATATGTTTTATATCGTAATAAGCAAAAAATTGTTTCATTTTAACAGAGACATATGATGGAGCATTGTCAGTTTTGATTTGTGCAGGTATACCCATTATAGCCATAACTTCTAATAAATGAGTGATTACAGAATCAGCTTTTTCAGAACTCAAGGCAGTTGCCCATTGAAATCCTGAATAAGTATCTATGGTGTGGTGTACATATTTCAATTTTCCAAATTCTGCAAAGTGAAACACATCCATCTGCCAGATTTCATTCTTTTGAGTACCCTTTGGGTTACATCCTGCTGGTAATGGTGTCTGATTGTAAAAGGAACAAGTAGGACATTTCTTTACTATTTCTTTGGCTTGTTGCCAGGTTATGGAAAAATCCTTTTTTAAACCTTTACTATTGACATGATGTTTTTTATGAAATTCTGAGGCCTCCAGCACATTTCCTATCAATAATTTATCAATCTCATCATTACCTTGTGCTAGAGGGCCTGGCAGACCAGTATGAGATCGAATGTGAGTTATATAAAAAGGGTGACTCCTTTTCCTGATGATATCTTGTAATTGAATAAATAGTGAAGTCAATTCTGAAGCATCAGGAATAAATTCAGCAGTCTCAATATGTAATACTACTCTTTCAGCATACTGAGAGTCAGTTACTATGTTGAGAGATTCTGAAAAATCCATTAATACCAACAGAATAGCATACAATTCTGATTTTTGAACTGAATTATAAGGACTTTGAACCACTCTACTTAAATTTTCGGATTTGTAACCTGTTTTTCCCTGTTTGTTGGCATCTGTATAAAATGTACGAACTCCAGATATGGGTTTTTCCCGTACAATTCCAGGCAAGATCCAATCAGCTCTCTTTATAAGATCAATTCTATCGCTTTTGGGATATTTGCTGTTAATTTCTCCCAAAAAATCACTGCAAACTCTTTGCCAAGGTTCACTCTCTGTCCATAATTTTTCAATGTCCTCCTTAGTTAAAGGTATGACAATTTCTGCTGGGTCTATTCCTGCTAATTGACGAAGTCTCAATTTTCCTTTCCAAATCAAATCAGAGATCTTTTCCACATAAGTTTTTAATTTTTTATTTGGTTTATTTGGTAAAAATATCCATTCTAATATGATATCTTCCCTCTGCATTAATATTCCAGTAGGAGAATGTCTAGAAGGTAAAATAACCAAAATGCAATCTAACT